>BMAO01018477.1:0-142500 GCA_019973975.1 Trichonephila clavata | reverse complement strand
AAGCGTACTTGAAAAGCATATGGCTTCTGAAGGGGCCGCGGAATCTATTTTTAACACGTGTTCGTCTTTCTTTCTCTCTCTCTCTGACAAGCAGATTACAAAATGATCTCATGGAATAAAGACGGTTGAATTAAAATGTCTGGATGATCACTCGAAAAACAAGTCATATATATACATAGGCAGGGAGTGTACTAAGAATTGAAAAAAGAGAGTGATTTGTCTGTATTGTTGTAACAATGCACATCCGGTTTGGCTAATTTGGCTGAAAAACCGGTTTTCGTAGCCAATTTTTGTCATTGTTTTAACAGTTACATTGTTACAACAATGGAGATAAATCTAAGTTGGCGTCAAAAACTGGTGTTTAATTTAATTTAACTAATCACACACAACCGGTAATTAATATATTAAAATTTGAAAAAAAACTATATTAATATCAAGTGTTATCCATTAAAATTTTTAAAAAATTTATTTGAACTTGATTGGATGAATGGGATGAATTTTATTAACGATTAAAAATTTGAACAAGATAAATATATATATATTTACATAAATAGTATATATTTACATAAATAGTATATATTTACATAAATAGTATATATTTACATAAATAGTATATATTTACATAAATAGTATATATTTACATAAATAGTATATATTTACATAAATAGTATATATTTACATAAATGCATCCTATAGTATGAGCTAATAATAGGAATTGAAAAAAATACAAAAATCGAAATTCAATAGGTCAAATCTTAATTAATATTTCGAATGATTTTAAGTAAGTTACAAATCACAGACTAACAGAAAAGAACGATCTAGCAAATAAAAAATCTAAGTCAAATAGATAAATAAATCTGAACTACTCGGTATTTCCTATTTCATCTATCAGCCAGTATATGAATATCAGCTAAGTCAAACATATAAATATTATCTTTTACGACGCTATAAGAGTCAGTTTCAGCAGAATGAGCTCTCAGCGGATCTCTTCTAAACTAAAAATTTAAAGTCTCCAGAATTTAAAGATCTAGAAAAGATTTATAATCTACTGCCAGATTTAAAGTCTGTGCATCTGATATTTTTGGAGCTCTCAAGCTGAGTGAGTGAGTTGCTTTTCTAGTAAATATATAGATTATTTTTATGTCCCCATAACCCTCCTTCTTAGTATATTAGCACAAACTCCATTTTTGTGGATCTCTACTCAATGAAAGAAACATTCTTGCCAAATTTCAAACCTGTGGCAGGAATTGAGATCGCGTAATGAGTAAATAGGTCAGGGTGAGTCACTTTTCTCTTCTATATATGTAGAATGAGAGAGAACCACACATGACGAATGGGGAGGTTAGACGGCTCTACTAACCTCTTGGGGATTCTTTAGGGGAAATAATTAATTCAACCAACTTTCACCGAAGGTAAGAAAACGTGATTATGCAAATTAAGTTTATTATATAAATTCTGTATTCGCGAGTTTTGAGAGTTAGTGAAGTGGAATTCATGAAGTGAAAATCTAAGATTGTTAAATTGAGAATTGAAGATTACCAAAGTGAGGATCTCTCCTATGCGTCGTGATCAAGTCGACCGTTAGTGTACAGGGCCTCAGCTATAGGTTTTTGGAAGTACAAGAGTTCAGGTACGGTGCTTCTTATTTGAATAGAAGTTGGAGAGTAAATTGTTAGAAATTAGAGAGAATTAGAAAAGAGCTAGGGTAAGTTATCGTAGAAATTAGTTGAATGTTTGTAAACATTATCCCCATGCTAACTGGTTTCACCTTCGCGCTCTAAATATTGATCAAAACTATCTTAATTGGATTATTATCGTGTCTGTGTTGATTATTGTGACAAAAAAAATGATTTTAGTGAACTTGGAGAGTAAATTGTTGATTTTAAAATGTTTATTGAAAAACGATTTTAGTGAAGTTGGAGAGTAAATTATTAGAGCGCGTCCGAATTAGTAACCTTCGTGCTCTAAATATTGATCAAAACGATCGCAATTGGATAACTATTGTGTCTGTTTTGATTATTGTGACAAATAAATGATTTTAGTGAAGTTGGAGAGTAAATTGTTGATTTTAAATTGTTGATTGAAAAACGATTTTAGTGAAGTTGGAGAGTGAATTGTTAGAGCTCGTCCGAATTAGAAAAGAGCTAGGATAAGTTATAGTAGAAATTAGTTGAATGTTTGTAAACATGATCCCCATGCTAACTGGTCTCACCTTCGCGCTCTAAATATTGATCAAAACTATCTTAATTGGATTATTATTGTGTCTGTGTTGATTATTGTGACAAATAAACGATTTTAGTGAATCATGTCGACGGATCAATTAGTTGCTCCCACACTTCTAGCCGGGTTCAAGAGTAGACAGGGGGATTAGAGGAAAGTAGGAATTGTCCCCCATTACAGAGGTAGTGATCTATTTCAAGTTGTTGAATAGAAGGTGGCATAATTTCTAATTCCAAATTATTTTCCAAGAAAGACATAAAAAGGATTAACAATAAACACACACAGCAGTTATAGTAAGCAGCAGTGAAGTTTTACATATTGAAGACAAAGACAAAAGGACAAAGAGAAAGAGTTTTCGGAGTTCTGGCTATTTATATGAAGCGGCAACGGGAAGTGTTGTAATCCTCGTGATTTCCGTGGAGACGACTATGATTGGGGGAAAGCAATCGTTCGATAGTTTATATATACACACGATTGTGCATATGTTTACACAATTCGTACAGTATTATATTATCACCAAATAAATTTCAGAATGTTTTAATACATGCGATTCTACAAAGAGAGGAAATAACTATAAACAGAAGTAAGTCTTTACATATTTATAAATAAGTTTACATGTACTTATTACTTATTTGTAATCGTGAAACGATCACGAACGAAAGAAAAACCAGAATACGTCAAGACTTCAGCGAACTTTATTAAGCCTGAGCGATTAAAAAGAAAAATAACTTTTGAGTTCGAAAATTTTTCTAGCATCTGACAAAGTTAATCTGTGTAACTGAGTAAACGATGCTGTTTAGACCTCGTCATCCTTGATAAAAATCGAGGTAAATTCAAAAATCACCTCTAAAAATAAGAAATGTCTAGCTTTCTGCGGTCAGCCAAGCGATCACTTGGCTCAAAAACTTCTCCGCTTTTTTCTCACTTCGACTCTTTTTGACAGGTGATTAAGGCCCACTGAGCTCATTAAAAGTGATTTTAGGTGAAACATCGTCAGCAAAAATCACATTTAAGGGAACTTTTCTAATTAGCAATAACCGCTGACTAAGTGAGTAGCTTGCAGAACTTAGGTGGTTTTGTTGGATCTTGAAAGTTTTTTTACTTTACTTTCCCCATTTTGAACATTCCGTATTCGCCTCAGTGAACTGGTACTACATAAACAAAAGGGAAATAATTAATCTTTACTGTATAACCTGTAGTATTTTAAAGTGCTTTTTTCCCCGGGTAGATATTTCTTTAAAAACGGAAATTTTCGTAGAAATTTTAGTTTTTGAGGAAACTTTTGCAGTTTTGCATCCATAATTCATATTCTTAAAGTTAATTTCTTGTTTTAAACATTAATTATTAAATTATTTCTAGAAGCATATAGTAAGCAATTAAAATCGAGTATTAGAGACGTTTCTTAATTACAAGTAATATAAAAAAAATTTTAAGTCAATTCCTACTTTGAACGGATGAATAGAAAGTATTTTATTAACGATTGCAAATTTGAACGGGATATATATATATACATCGAGAGACAGTTAACTAATAGTAAGAATTGAAAAAAGAGCATTATTTGTCTGCATTGTTGTAACAATGCATACCCGGTTTGGCTAGTCTGGCTGAAAAACTGATTTTCTACGCTAACTTTTGTCATTGTTTTAAAAGTTATATTGTTACAACAATGGGGACAAATCTAAGTTGGCATCAAAAACCGGTAATTAATTTAATTTAACTAATTTACCAGTAATTAATGAATTAATATTCGAAAAAAATGTATAAACATCAAGTGTCCTCCACTACAAGTTTAAAAAAAATTTGAACTTAATTGCATGAATAGAAAATATTTTATTAACGATTGAAAATTTGAACAATTATATATATATGTAAATAAATCAGAGAGAGAGTGTGTGAGAGAAAGAGAGAGCTAATAGTAGGAATTGAAAAAAAGACTAGAGAGTAATGTACAAATTTATTAATCAATTTTTGATTCGGGGGAAAGGTGACAATGAATGGTTTTCAACTTGAAACAAACATCGCCTGGGATCATGTAGTTGCTTAGATTTCTATGAAAACAAAATTTTATTAATAATTCTTGTTGATTTTCAAATAAACAATAAATTACAACAAGATAAATTCCTTAAATAAATACAAAAAACTTGTTTCTGAATTTTAAGCGTATAACATTAATCCTTTAAAAAATATATCCAAAATTAAAATGGCCCTGATTGTTTATTTATGTCGCACTCAAAAGCTAAACTGGAGCTTTTGGAGACGGATCTGAAGTGAAGAGAAAGAGGCTAAAGCTCAATACCCACTCTCCAAACTTCTACATTATTCCAACGTGAGAACACTGAGCCTCAACAAATTTAATGCGCATCAGTCACTATATACCCCTTGTTTTTATTGGCACCTGGATTCGACAGGAACACTGTCAGCCCAGAGTTCGCAACTGTTACTACTACTACCAAGACTACCAACTGTTACTACTGTTACAGAGTTCGCAACTGTTACCAAGGCCTTATAGTTCCGGCAGAATTTTAGTTAAGTTTACTTTTATCCTTATACCAAAAACTATATAGAAAAATTATCTGTAAAATACATTTATTTATTAATAAATGTGTAAAATATACATTTATTCTTTATTCAATTCCTATTATCAGTTCACACTCTCCCTATGTATATATATATTCGTTCAAACTTACAGTCGTTAATAAAATATTTTTTATTCATTCACTAAAGTTCAAATACATATTTTTAAACTTGTAGTGGCACTTGATGTTTTTCAGTTTTTTTCAAATATTAATTCATAAAAAATTTAATTAAATTCTGAGAATGTGAGTTATGAGTGAATAAATAGTAACAAACACAAAAATAATAGTCCAACGTCATATATAGAAAGGGAAAACGCTTTCTATTTTGCCACAATATTGTGAATCTGTCATATGTATAAACATATTTATATTAATAGTAATTACTTAATAAAAGTAACTAAAATAAAATTTTTCTTTGTTGATCTAAGTAGGAATTGACTTTAAAAAATGTATGTTACTTTAAAAAAATGTTCTTTAAAAAATTATTTTAAGAAGTTTTAAACTTTTTGCTCGATATTTTTTATATGCTACCAGCGGCATATGTGAACATTTTTTTTAAAAAGTTTCAATATTTTAATCCCTCTCGATCGAGTTTTAATATCCAATACAAAATAATCAAGCCAGCAAAACTTGTTGAATCGCAATATATGAAAACTATTGTAACAAAATAATTCCGAGCATATAATTTTCATTTTCTTAAAATTAATTTAAATTAAGGTATAAAGCAATGTATCAAATAGGAAAAGTATAAATCTTTAAATTCATTCAACCTTCATAGAAAAACAGAGAGATGTTTTCAATTAGTCAAATGATATTTGCACTCTATTAATCTATTTTATATGAAAATGAAAATAATTCCCGATAAGTATTAAAGGAACAAATCCAAGCACTGAAAATATATTCAGACAGAAAAATATTTCAACATTCATGTAATTCCGTATAATCATTTTTTTTTATAGTGTTCTAAAATTCTGTCAGCATTCAACAAACACAAAAATTTTCATTATAAAAATATTAAGTAAAAAATCCATTCATCATGACAAAATAGAAGAAAAACACGAAGTATTTGTTATATTGAAAAGAAATAGGAATGATTCAAATTTATATGAAAAACCTATTACAATTGGCTCTTTCTCAGAAGTAATAAAATAAAATATGTGATATGAATACCGGTATAATTTTTTATCCCATTAAATGCTCCAAGTTTCGGTCATAATCCTTAATAAATTAGGGGAAAACTTCAGATAATTATACTTTTGATTCATGAAACAGCATATACAAGGTGAGTTCCACTTTCTAAATGCTGTAACAACTGGTCAGAACGACTTCAAATTTGAAATGAATATTTTTGAAGAAGAGAAAAACGATATGCATATGAAAAAGTATAAAATTTATTGATAGATGATGCTCTTCCGCACGTTGCAAAGCCTGTTCAAGAGAAATTTCGGACATAATAGAATAATCATCCACATCATTTTCCAACAGCCTGGCCTTCAAGAGCCCCAGACCTCAATCTTTTAGACTTCTGGCTGTGGAGTTATCTTAAAATATTGTGTTCAGTGGCTCGAAAGGAGTCATAGCTGACTTCAACGCACGAATTGCGCAAAACCGTCACAACTTTGTAACAACCTGGTAGCGGAAGTTGGTGTTTGGAGGTTCAAGCAAAGATCAATCATAACCAGTTTCAAATTTATTATCCCACTTACTTAAATCAAACAACTAAGGGTAGGAAATGCACTGCGCAGCTAATTAAAAGAGCAATCGCACGGCTTAAGGATACTTAACATATGTGTAAAATCTTCTCCACTTACCCTTGGAGCACTCTGGATTTCTACGCTAGACTTTGCGGTAAATCTCTTATACAACCTAAGGGGGTAATTCTTATAAGCTCAATCTTATAACTTATTCTCTAACTATCAATAATTGAACATCCAGCTACTATCCGTTGACTAACTTCTGGCTAATTTCGCTTATCTAAATGTCTAAGCTTACATATAACAACTCGTTTGAATAAATCAAGTCTTCTTCGCGGGAGAAAGTTTTCAATAGAACATACAGTTAAAAAGAAAGAAATTTACCCCAAGATGATTAGTTAAAGGTTCGCGGATAGACCCGTTACAACGTGATCCCTGAGACACTCCCCTCTGTTGTTTATTGATGGCGGAAAATGGTGGACAGTATATTGAACATGTCTTTCGCAAGTCTGGCAATAATTAACAGTCTGCTTTGTTGCTTTTTATGCGGTTTTGGGCCCAAGGACAATTAAAAACTGATTTTTCACATCCAATGTGGTTCGATCTCACCGTGGTGGATGTGCTTTTCACTAACCATAGCTGTCGAATGACTTGGAATTCCTTTTTCTGTTAAAAAAAAAAATCAATCATGCACATTGAACAGTACAGTTGGTTTAATGTACAACTCAAGACAAAGACATCGTAACTTGATTAAAAAAGTCTCTTGTGTAGCCAAAAAACAACTCTCTTTTTGCCAATTGCAGCGTCGTCTATTGATAGACTTTGGAATCATCCCCTTCTTCAAATACATTCATTTCAAATTTGAAGTCATTCTAACCAGTGATTCTTTTTTTTTTACAGCCATTTGAAAGTGGGACTTTAATTATAATCACTCTATACTAGCAATCATGATGCAAAACACTACTATTGTGAGTCTCACCTTTATATGCTTGATTCGTTTGAAGTGATTTTTTTCATTCTGTTCTTTCAATTCTACTTCTACCAGTAAATAGATTGAAATAAATTTTTCCCAAGTTCTCGAGTTCTTACATGAATTTTTTGGGATGTTGCTTCTCATTTTAGTCAAGTACTTTATCATTCTGTTTATCTAGAATAGAGACTTGAATGTGTTCCATTTCCACAAACTGAGAGGTAATATATTAATTTAATAAATAAAAAATAGAAACTCCTTATGTGAGTCTCTAAATTATTGACGACTACTTAAATTCATGAAATCCATAAATATATTGTTGAGAACTCTTAAAATTACACACATTACTCTTTCTTCAGTTCACCACTATAACTATTAATCTTTTAGAAAAAAAAGCTTTCAAGTCATGTTAAATAGTAAAATAATAATTAAGATAATTAATTAACATGCGAAAGAAAATATTGTTCCAAAACTTTATTATTTTTAACCTATGATAAAATTCAAAACAATGCCTGCCTTATGTCTTCCCTAAAAATTTAATCCTAAAATCAATCAATATGTGCGTAGTTATCTATAGCGAGTGATCAAAACGAAAATCGTTTACTGTGGCTTCCATCGTTTTAGATTTCGAAAAATATTTTCCGTTCATGTTACAAAATATAGACTGAGTTTCCAAAAATCGTTATGGAAAGGGAGATAAAGAAATATGATGCAAGAAAAAAACTATTTGTTCAAAGTTTGCTGACCCCAAAAACTACGTTATTTTTTCTTTAAATTCAATCTCAACACATGCATATAAATATACATATGTATAAAAAAAAAGGAAATGTAAGGCGTATGTGCGTAGAGGCCTGCCAGAAATGGAAAATTTAAAACTTGGACATTCGCTATAATCTTACTGGTCCTGTTACTTTACTCCCACATGTGCCTTTTAAAAATACATCCGGTTTTCGATTTCGCTGTTGTGCAGTGGCGACGGTTGAGGAAAAAGTGGCGGCTTGGCGACAATAAATGTCATTCCTCATTCCGGGTATGGGTCCCTGAGTATTTGAAGATTTGGCAGGGTGGAAAAAATATTTCGCTGCATGTTATGGATAAAGAAAATATTCACAGAATATTGATTATCGCGATTTAGTTCCTATAGCCCAGATTTTAATGTAGAATGTATTAATTACTGGATTAAAAGATTTTAAATAGTGTGAAATCAAGCATCCTATGTTTGTGATAACACAATATAAATATCTAAAACGTTTGAAGAGGAAGAAGGGAAGAAATAAAATACTTATTATTAAAAAATGCGTTTGAAAATAGAACCAATACAATGCACGATTCTTTCTCTAAAATATAAATGAAATTTTTTCCCAAATAAAGGAATTCAAAACTATACTACGTAATTCTAATCATGATAAATCTGATATTAAGAAATATACCTGGCTGTTATGAGAAAAATTTTAGCCTCAATATAAAAAAAATTCATCAGAATTTGTTTCATAATTTATTTTTCATAGGCTCAACACAGTAGAGCGTGGACGTTAAAGATTAAACTAAAAATGATAAATTTAAAGTTAGGCACACTGAAATCTCCTTTAGTGTAATAATTATTTAATAATTTAAGGTTACTAGAAGACAACAAAGATCATTAACAAAAATTAAGGGCAAAGAATATGGGTTGTTTTTCATAGCGACCACATTCTTCCTTCACCTGGCCTGTACTGAAAATAAGTGGTCGCTAGAGGGAGCTTCTTGCGACACAGTCAGTTAATGTTATAATGACAAGAGCGTTTACAACATTAATTTCCCATTTAAAGATCCAAATGTGTAAAATGTCTGAACAAATAATTTTTTAGAAAGCAATTGTATCAAATGGGGATACAAGTCATTCCAAAAAGAGGAAGTTTTAATGACGACTGGTTTCTAAATAATAAGATAAAACATCTTATACCAGGTATGAAGATAAAAAAAAAGAATAAACGTTTTGGTTCTTAAGACAACAATGCCTATAATTTTAAAACTGTATTACAGAGTATCATCAATCTTTGACCGGTTCATTTAAAACAATATTCCATCAATTCTAATTTTTCAAGAACACCCCTCATTTCCTGAAACTGTTTATGCAAAGAGCTTTTAGGGTATTGTTAGCAAAGTAATGAAGCATGATTAATATAAAAAAATAAATAAACTTTATCCCATGGCAACACAACCAATACTGAATTATAATATTACCTCCGTCAGAGAGAAATTCTAGGAAGACGAGAGACATTTCTACCTACCAATGAATTGCACAATAGGACTGTTCCAGCAACCAATAAGGCATAAGGATCAAGAACATACGATATTTTCAACGTACACTACAAGCTGAAGTAAACACTGCATATTCTATTTTTGTATATAGCTACTTTCTAGCACACAGTCCCGAGGAGAAATTAATTATATGTGAATTGACTTCCTTCTATAAATAAACCATCATCATTTATTGTTATATCTGAATTGAATTTAAGGTAGAATTTGTTAAATTTAGATTTAGGATAATTTAATTTCCCAAGTTCTTAGTTTCAACTTGTATTTTCTCCCACTTCAGTAAAATGGATAGTTACTATTCTGTTTGTCACAAACTTATGTTTAATTCTGTAATACTTCAGAAGTTTACATTTCATAATTCAATTAGTGAAATAAAAATTATTTAATTCTTGTGTTTTCCTCATACAAACACTGGGGTTTTACTTAAATCAATTAAAAATAAAATAAAATTTATTTTCTTTTATAAAATACCTATCAATATTACTGTGTAATAAATATATTTCAATCGCTTTTTCATATTATCATGTTTAAAAAAATAATAACAATAAAGGATTTGCAGCTCATGAACACCTCACATATAAATCCTAATTAAATAATTAAACTCATCAACTGTCATTTAATTAAATAGTTTTCATACATGTTTTAGACTAACATTTTTGGACCTGAATCAATAAAAAAATAATTTTCAATAATATAGGGTTAAATTCAGATTTATCAAAATATTTTTAATTAATAAAAATGTTAATAAATAAATGTTTTTAATTCATCATGCCACTATTAGTAACAATAAAAATAACTTGAATTCTTGTATATTAAGATTAAGATAACAGAGATTATGTATGAATTTGCATCTCAGTTAAAAACCCAATTTTACGTTGTTTACGATTAATTAATGAACTTTATTGTATTAACCCGAATATCCCTTGAAGCTATTCTATATTCATGATATTTTAGATCTAAAATTTCATTGCAATTTTCTTAAGAAACGGTGTATAAAAGTTATTTTATAAATTTTAATACTGTAAGGCCCAAATTCTACATATTATTCAATTTATAACTCAGTATATAAGCCAAGGTTATTCATATTATTTCTTTATTAATACAAGTTAAACATCACCAGCAAGAGAAAAGTTACAATAATAATTTTTAGAACAAGAAAGCCATCGCTAAGCAACCAGTCTGCGCGGCCGCGGTGGCCGAGTGGTCTAGGCATTGGATCATGGCTAGCATGTCATGGGTTCGATCCTAGTACCACTAAAGATCCGCCGTGTAGGGGAGCGATGCATGTTAAATCTCTCGAGAGCTCAAACGTCCTCCCGTTGGTGTGGTGTGGTAGTTAGGAGAGGGGGTGCCAGCTCAGGTGTCGTCCGCGTCACTTGACCGTGGTTCAAAATTACGCGGACCGTCGCCAAAAGCCCTCGTGCTGCTAATCAGTGCGACGTTAATATTTTCTCACTCACTCTCGCAACCAGTCTGCATTGCCTTGAAAGCAAACAAGCTTCAATCCACTTCTATTCTTTTCAAGTTGACTTGCAATTACAAATACTAAAAAAATCTCGATTTTTGTAAAAATAAAAATCATATATTTCCATACACACACACACACAATCTCTCTCTCTCTCTCTCTCTAATTATCTTAGTAAAATTCCTTTCTTAAATGATTATTTAACAAATTACGATCAAGCATTTTTCTTCACGGTATCTTATGAAGCATGCAAAAAAATAAAGCAGATATAAAGTGTGCAAGAAAATGACATACTATACTTACTAAGACAAATAGAGCAATATTAAATTAAATCATTAAGTTTAAATAAATAAAATAAAATGTTAATGAAGCACAATTTTCATTTCAAACTTATATTCAAAATTTAAATTATTATTATAATACTTTATTGAAGGGAGAAGTATATATAAAGACAGTAATTTTTTGCTGAAACCCATACAAGTATATTTGAACTGAACTCATTTTAAGATTTCATCAAGGTTACAAAACTAAGAAGGTATTCTAATTTTTTCTGGGCTTTGTGTAGAAAATATCTATAACATTAAAATTAATCAGTGTGAATTGTGAAGTTTGAGAATATAAATTTATGTAGAAGAAATATAGACAAAAGAAATAAAAACAAATATTTTTGTCCTTCATTTCATAACAGTATAAATCTTCTCTACGTCTTTACATTAAAACAAGTTTCACTTTTAAAAAATTGGAGTTTTTTAAAAAAAAATAGCTCCAATTATTTAAACTTTTAAGAAACGAATTTAAAGGCAACACAGGTGTCAGGAATTGTAGGGATATATCACCAGCTTCACCATTTTAAACAAATATGACGTTGAAGCGATTAAGGTAAAAAAAAAAATGGCAGGTAGGGGGTGAACGAAAAAAAAAGGTAAAGCAGCACTCTCCCGCATCTAAACTTCTGTACAAGGGAAATGTCTTTTTTTTTTATTATTATTATTTCTTCAGCTCCTTTAGTAAAACATAATCATAATTTTTTCCCTTTTGTAGAACCACACACTAACAAGACTTGCTTGGGGTTTCAAACATCTAAAAAAATCAGTGAAAAAACAAGTTGAAAAAAAATTATATATTCATTCTTATTTTTTTTCTCCCTCGTTTTTTCCTTTTTTTTTTCTTCATTTAACTGTTTATTTTAGCAACACAGGGTAAGGGGGATTTTTTTTTCTCCCTGGTGTGATTTTTTTCCCTCTTTTAAAACAAAGATCTCTTTTATTACAGCAGGTACTCCTTCCCCACTCTCAAGATAACAGTTTGCAGGGGCAGAAAGTTAACATTAATTTTGAAACTTTTTCTCAAGGTGATACATTAATGTGTCTCATCAGAGTGCACAATAACGCATTTGGAAAAAAAATCAAAACATTAATGTAACATCAGAACGAAAGCAAGGCCTGTCAAAATTGTTTCATTCAATTATTTCATTTTTGTATGAGTGTGCAAGTAATTGCTTTGATGCAAAAGAAATATCATCCGTTAAATTTTGATTTAATTGCGTACTTTTTAACACAACTGTTTCTCATAGAATATTTTTATAAATATAAGTTGTTGTTTTTTCCTTGTGTCTTCCTCAGATTGTTAAAAATGCGGGGAAATTTTAGATAATCCAAATAAAACATATTTCATAAAGAAAAATAAAGTTTAAGACAGAAGTTAAAGTTTTACCTAAAGCATTATATAATTCAATTTTAGTTTCAGTTATAACATAGAATCGTGTTTACATTACAACAATTTAAAGCAGTAGTTGAGTAATTAAGAACGTTTCCTGAAGACAGTAGAATGCAAAAATATTCTTAATTGGAAACAGATCATTCAATTTTTGCTTACAAGTTAACTAAGTTAATGTCATCCAATTGATTGGGGAACAAACATTATGAGTTTTATTTTGATGCCGTCAAAATTTGAAGCTGAAATTGTGTTTTAAATAAAAACGCTAATGATTTGATTTTAACAAAATAACAAATCATATCAAATTCAATCGTTTTTTTAAAATGATTTTGGTTGGTAGCATGTGAGAGCTAGAATCTTAGACTATTTTTACTGCTTTTATCAATTCTACAATATTATTGTTATTTAAATATTCCCTGGCTACTATTATTAAAGGGCAAACAAAATATTTATTTTAAATTATGAATTAGATTCTAAAATGTTAATAATAATTTAATATCGATACAAATATTAATCTCACACTTTAGTTTTAAATTGAACATTTTGAATAATAAAATTAGAATTTTTTTTAATGTTATTCAAAGATTTAACTCAAGTGAAATTTGTGCAATTCACTTGAAGAATTCTTAAGATGTTAATATTTAAATAATTACGTGCATATGATAAATATTATGAAGTGAGTACTGTTTTCTTTCGAATATTTGATTAGTTAGAGTTAGTTTTAAAAAAAGCTAATGCGAGTAATATTATATTTACTTTTTCTATAAATAAAAATTATCGGTACTTGCGTATTATCGCAACAACCGCCAACGTTCAAGATAACTCGCCAAGTTGGCAACCACAATTTCGCATGTGTCGTATATGCTGAATTAGCAATCATGTGCTACGTTTTAAATAATGTCATTAATAGGTTGCGATAATACGTAAGTACCAAATTTTTCAAATTTTCTACCAATTTAATATCGTAACACATAATTCCTGGTTTAACGTAATAGTCACAATACACAATTTCATCATAACTTGCTCTAAAAGCTCTTTTAAATTTATGAATTTATATAATAATTCAGAGCAGCTTTCTGAACATTTTGCAAGGAAATTAGATATTTCTTAAGCACCTTATAAAGATCTTCATCAAAAATTACAATTCAGCGGTAAGCTAAGTCTTATTTTAGATTTTTCGATAACAAAAATACTCAAAAAATGTCATAATAATCCCAGAAATGATGTTTAAAACTTCTTTCTTTTCTATATTAGTAGAACAAAATCCAATAGGGCCAAATATTTTATTTTGACTGACTGCATACGGAATCGAGATTTTGAGAAGCGTATAAATGAATAACTACTTTGATATTTAGTGTCAGTTGAATTAAAACATATATATAAGATTGTATTAATCGTATTATTACGGGAAAAAATATTTAAGTGCAATTTTCTGGCAAAAAAAGAAATGAAGAAAGCATGACAAATTTTTAAGACATTCTGCTTTTATGAAAAATGATTCGATAATAAAAAAAAATTCCTATGTATAGCTAAGACTTTTCTATAAAGATTGAACAAAAAAATTTGAAAAAAATCACATTATTTTCAGTTACAATCACTTCAAATAATAAACAGCATTTTTTGTTAAAATTTTTGTACTCTGCATTAAAATATGAATAAATTCACGCTTTAATTATATAACTCAATAATCCTAGTTCAGACTCAGTAAAGAATTCTTCGGTACAAATATTGGGAACATATTTTTACTATAGAAACATTTTTCCCAAACAGATAATTTTTTTTTGAAAAATATAATTTTTTTTTCCTTTTTTTTTTTTTTTTTTTTTTGCCAAAAAAATGCATTTAAAAATTACTTTTTATTGTAACAATACTCTTGAAATAATTTTATATCTATATTCTAACCCTAAATATTAAAAAAGTATTCACTTATACGCTTTTTCTTTAAATCATGGTTCCAAACGTAGTCGGTCAAAAATTCAAGTAAAAAATTGTACCAAAATATATTTTTAATGCAATAATGAATTTTTTTTTTCCAGATAATTCCTACCTGTAGAAATATCCTAGGTTTTTTTTTTTTTTTTTGATGCAGAAATCACCTGTAGAACTCCACCATGTCAGAAGGATCACAGCAACAATTCTTCTACTAAAAATTACTTTATTTAAAAAAAATTCTATGTTCTATAATCTCTCTAAATTATATATAAAAGTTACAAGCAGACGATTTGAGATGAGCCGCCGCAGAAATCAGCTAACTTTTAATTTACATTTAGCCGGCTCAGGCTCACGGTGGTTAAGTGCAATTTTTTAAGCGCCGCCACATATATTTTTTATAATTTTTTTCCCCATCATGAAAAAACAACAATTCTTCCAGTTAACGTTTTATTAATTTTATGCATTCTCTTTTTTAGTAAACGTTATACTAAAGGCAATGTCTTCAAATTATCCTTTTGATTTTCACTTTTACTTCAAGCTTCTTTTTATGTATCTTTTCTTTTCCAAACTGAAAGGAATAGAAAGATCGAAATTTTTTGAGATTTATTCTCAAAAAATTCTGTCAAAATAGCAAAAATACATCATAAATTTTAAGCTAATCGAATTTCCCATAAATGAAACCTTCATATGAAGGAAAACACTACTTGCAAACGATTCCAGCTTACAATATTTTTCTTTCATCTTCATCGTCTTCGATGTCTCGAAAGGCATAAATATTATTCATGGCTTTGTAAAGGTGGGCGTGATATTCGAAAGTACTTCACTGTCCCCAAGGCTGTGTGACAGAACATATTTGTCAAATTTACAACTTCGGCTATAAAGTGGTTGGCGAACATGACGTTTTATATTATGTTCAGCTCCCTTATATTTTTGGTCGCTGAATTTATAGTCGTGTTTGGCAAATATAAACAGATGCGGTTTGAGGAAAAGAAATTAACTTTTTTTTTGGTGTTATACAGAATATGAAGGATGGGACAGAGATAAGAAAAAATATAATAGGTTTTGACTATTAGTTTTATGGAGTGTGTGTAAAAAGAGTTTGTATTAATAAAAAATGCAAAATTTCCTGAGAAATAATAAAAGTAGGAAATGCAGAAAAATGTTTAAATCAAAAAATAAATATTGTATAAAAAAGTATATCATATCAAAAATTTTATAAAAATTCATATATGTCCTTTGAGTATTTTTTCCCCTTCTGCTTGCTATATATAATTATATTTTTTTAATAAATTAAAAGTAAAAAAGATTTTTTAAAACAAGCTTTTATTTAAACGGGCTAAAAAGAATAAAATAAATGTTTCTTTAAAACTTTTTTTGCTATCAACTTTTTCCGTCATTACACAATTTATATGATATAAAAGCTCGTCGCGAGATTAAAGTACTCTTATTTACTTAGTTTGAAATTTTTAAAAATTAAAATCAATCCGATCAAGTTATTTAATTTACTTGTTTATCTGCAGAGGTAAATCTCACGACAAGCTTTTATATCATATAAATTGTGTAATGACGAAAAAAGTTGATAGTAAAAAAAGTTTTAAAGAAAAATTTATTTTATTCTTTTTAGCCCGTTTAAATAAAAGCTTGTTTTAAAAAAGCTTTTTTACTTTTAATTTATTTTTCACTTTTTAGTTATCACTGGACAGGTTTCTCAGTATGTTCATCTCATTCAATGCTAGGTGTTTGCCGGTTATTTTCGAACAGTTAGCTAAATGAATTCTCCCAAAAAGGGTACTAGACTAAAAACACAATCTTTTTAAAATCCGTAATTTTTAAGCAATTTTTTTAATCTTCGTACAGATCTTGGGTAATATTGTCCTACACACGAAAAAAAATTCATGAGATTTTCTTCATAAATGACGAAGTTATTAAATGTTTAATTGAAATTTTGAGTATTTCTTGAAAAATCGTAAAAAAAAGGTTTTCGGCATTTAATTTTTTAAATGACTAATTCTAAAAAAGCAAAGTATGAGCTGTTTTAGTAAAGAATGTCGATTCATTTAAACAAAAAAAAATTTCATGCGCAACAATTTAGACATTATTTTTATAAAAACGCATCGATTTTGAATTATTTAAAAAAAATCGTAAGAAATACAAATATTATTATTTCCTAAAAAACATTATACCTTATCGGGACGAAATAAATGATCTTTCCGATTCTATAATTATTTTTAACTGAGTTTCATAGATTAAAGTTAGATACATTTTTTAAAGAATTTCTACAATGCTCCCTCTCAGTTTAACTTTGCAGCGTCGAGAAAGGTATACAATGTACCAATCTACTTGAAAAATAGCTCTACTTTTTTTTGTTTTGAATTTAAATCGAAGAAAATAGATAGAAATTTCTGAACAAATTGCATACGTTGCAGAAATTAGATTTTTACGTTGTAGAAATGTAATTATTTTTTAGACAAAGTTAATTAATACAGTCATTAGCGCAACGTTATGAAATTCCAGTTTGGCTGAAAACCAATTTTCGGCGCCAACTTTTGTCATTGTTGTAACAATAACATTATTACAACAATACTGACATATTGAAGTTGGCGCCCAAAACTAGTTTAACGTTTTTAATTAATATATTTTTAATTAATTGCAATATCGGAACATAAATGGTCAAAACATGCATTGTCACCCAAACTAAACGTGTATACAAAATTTTAGCTGAATAGGATGAAGATATCAGCTTCAAAATTGAGTTGCAAGATTCCACCCGAACAAATTACATACATACATACATACATACATACATACATACATACATACATACATACATACATACATACATACATACATACATACATACATACATTGTAAGTTAAATAAAAGCTTTTAAAAAAACACATGAGTTGAACTCACAAACCGTTGCAATCACCAAGTTCAATTTTCAAAATCAAAGAATTAAAAGAATTTTTTAAGGAATTTTTACAATACTCCATCTCAGTTTAACTTGGCAGTGTTGAGAACGGTATACAATGTATCAATCTACTCGAAGAATAGCTCTACTTTTTTTGTTTGGAATTTAAATCCAAGAAAATCGATAGAAATTTGTAAGAAAAAAAGGTCATACGTTGTAGAAATTAGGATTTTAATAATACTACACTTCAAGTTAATCTCATGTTAAAAGCATTTATTTTTTAAACAAAGTTAATTAATGCAGTCAACAGAGCTATGTTATGAAATTCCAGTTTGGCTGAAAACCGATTTTCAACGCCAACTTTTGTCATTGTTGTAACAAAAACATTATTACAATAATGCAGACATATCGAAGTTGGCGCCCAAAACCAGTTTTTTAATCTTTTTAATTAATATCTTTTAATTAATTGCAATATCGGAATATAAATAGTCAAAACATGCATTGTCATCCAAACTAAATGTGTATATAAAAATCCAGCTCAATCGGTTGAAGATATAAGCTTCAAAATTAAGTTGCAAGATTCCACCCGAACAAATTACATACATTGCAAATTAAATAAAAGCTTGTAAAAAGTACCATACAACAGTAGCAAGTGAATGTTTAAGTGGAAATTATTGATGAATGCTTAAATTATGTGGTAGTGCAAAATTGTGAAACCTTCAAACAAAGTTATGTTCCGTGATATTAATTATTTGTTTTGACACATCTTTCAATTTTTTTGGTTACCTAATTATTACGAATTATCACTATTTTTCTGTTTTTTATCCACTAATCAAAAGCAATTGTGGCACTTTCATATTATCGCAACCTATTGGCGACATTTTTGAACCGAAGTACAGGGATGCCAATTCAGTGCATGCGACATATAGGAAATCGGGGTTGCCAACTTGGCGGATTATCAGTAGAGTTGGCGTTTGTTGCGATAATACATAAGTACCCAATTGTTTTATTTCTGTTACATATCAACCCATTGTAAAAGTAAGGTGAATTCAAAGATAATTTTTAAGCAAAGATCGGGTTGTGATTGTCTAGTTTTTGATGCACCAAAAGAAAAAAAAGTTGCAGATATGTGGGGTTACGTTATCTGCAAAACAATTTAAGGGCAACAAAATGACCATATCAAAAACTTGGAAAGTCTAATGTTGACTCTTCAAAAGCAAAAACTGTAGACGAGAATGCTGAGATCACGGAGAAAAACTTAAACATTTTATTCTTAGCTCAGAAAGCATCATAAAATCCTCAGCTCAAACCATTGATGTTCTAAAATCTACATTATTCAAAATTTTAACCAAAAAAAAAAACCCCATTTAAAGAATTTCAAGCACCCTCAAGCCATTTCTCACAGAAAATAATATTGCAGGTTATAAGAGAAAGCTACGCAGCCAAAGGATACTACCCACAAGTGAAAAATGCAGTAATAAAATTATTGAAAAATCCAGAAAATATCTTAAAATTCAAAATAAAAATTAGGAGTTATTTATTGTTTACATATACATAATTTAATCTAATTTTTGTATCGTCCTATGTTTATTTTCTTTTGCTATTTTTATTATAGGACGGATTAAATTTATCTCAATTACTACTTCTATTATAGAAAAGAGGGAGTATGCAATTTCGCATATATTTTGAGTCTTTAGTTGTGGCATATTTTAAAATGAAAGAATTAAGTTCCAGCTTCGACAGAATCAGCATACATCATTCCCTTTTCATGATGGTCTTCAACAGCATCAGAAATTGTCAGAAATAACGCCGAACATTAGCTCGCGATCAAGGTTGTTGAAAATGTATTATTTATTTATTTTTATTTTTAATTACATATCCCCAACTTTAAATTTTAGATGGCAACGTTAGTAATAAAATTGTATTACTATTTTTCAATTACTATTTAGTATTTTGCGAATGGCAACACGAGTTGCTCTGTTCGATTGTTTATGCTTAGAATAAAAGTTAGAATTAAGTTCTTTTTTGATCGGTGATCTTCGAAAAGATATATCTCTTTCATTTCAAATTGCTAGTCACCGTAGCACGAGTTTTAATTAAAACTACTTCGATTTAGAAGTGTGGAAAAAGTTATTTGGTGTCCTTATAATATTTTTGAAAGCTAAGAAAATTTCTTTAGATTTTCTTTGAAAGATTTAACAATGGTCACTTGGCAACTGCGGCCACAAATTGGGGGGAGATAGAAGCTATAAAACACATTTAAACATGTAAACTTTGTCCTAAGTATAAAAATTTAGTAAGTATTATTGTGGCTACTATCTTACTATATCCATTTACTATTTTGCCTTATTTCTAGCGTGATGTAAGCATTTTTAATTAAATAATCACGTTGTTGACTACATATAAAAAGAGGAATGTAGTAGAAAAAAATACAATAAGCAAAAACTAGTTTTTTAAAACTTATTATTATTATTATTATTACACAAATTTAAAAGTTCCGGAATTTTAATTATGTTTAAATTACCATTTTATCATTTCTGCATGCGGAGGGTAATCAGAGTTCTCAAAATTAAATAACTAATGGTAAATAAGCTGTATAGTTCGGAAAAAAGAACGTTTCGGAATGAATACTTTTGCTGTGTTTCTTATTCTATTTCAAATTAATGTATTTTATCAACTGCTGAAATTCATTGTATAAATTCGTAATATTAGTGATTGCATCGGTATTTAGATAAAATATACATAAATGGTTACTGAAGTATCTGAAGTTTTTCTAAATTTAAATTTGTATGATTAAAATAAAGATTATCTATTTATAAGAAAAATAACAAAAATTTAATGCTCTGTTTTTTTTTTAATAATACATACATGTTTTTAAAAAAATAAGGCCTGTCAGAAGTGGGATTCGAACCCACGCCCACATTCGTGGACCAGAACACTCAACGCTCTGCAGCAGAGCAAGGATTACCTTGAGTCTGGCGCCTTAGACCGCTCGGCCATCCTGACACGGTGAAGGGAGGTAAGTTAAAATAGAATTTGGCGTTATGACAATACCGTGAGATAAGAGTTACACGTGTGTTTTTGAAGCTTAAGAAATACTTTCTTTACACACATAAAACTACTTCGCTATTGTGATATAATTTATCTGAAAGCAGTTGATTTTTTACAGCATTAAAAATTCCTCTCACATTGCAGAAATTTACTTTATATATTGTATATAACCTACAAAAAATATTCCTAAAAAAGCTTATTCCTTGAATCTGGCTATTAATACAATGAGATGCGAGTTAGTTTCTTGCAAATTACGCTAAATTCATTAATGGAAGTTTAGATAATATTCAGTGGTGTAGCTAGCTTTAAGTGGGCCCTGTATCAAAGTTTCTTGGAGTCTTGTGTCTTTTTTTGGAACATTTTGAGCAAAGCAATTGTCCACCTAAGCGGTTAAAGTCGATTTAATGAAATTTAAGGCAGTGTAACAATGTTAGGCATTGCTGTAACAATGCACACCCGGTTTAAATGGTTTGACTGAAAAAACAGGTTTTCGAAGCCAACTTTTGTCATTGTTTTAACAGTTACATTGTTACAACAATGGAGACGAATCTAAGTTGACGTAGAAAACCGGTATTTAATTTAATTAGTTAACCTGTTATTAATGAATTAATATTAAAAAAAACTGTATTAACATCAAGTGTCATCCACTACAAGTTTTAAAAATTTATTTGAATTTGATTGGATGAATAGAAAGTATTTTATTAACGCTTGAAAATTTGAATAAGATATATAAATAAATAAATATATATAGAGAGAGAGAGTGTGAACTAATATTAGGAATTCAAAAATTACGTTGTTGACTTAGTGCATATAGAAAGAAGAATGTGGAGGAAAGAAATACAATAAGCAAAAAAAACTAGTTTTTTAAAAATTATTAGTATTCGAATTTAAAAACTCCGGAATTTTAATTATGCTTAAATTACCATTTAATCATTTCTATATGCAGAGAATAAGCTAAGTTCTTAAAATTATGTAACTAATGGTAAATCAGCTGTAACGAAGTTATTGTTAGGAAAAAAGAAAGTTATGAAATGAATACTCTTTTGTTGTGGTTCCTATACTATCTCAAATTAATACATTTAATCAAATGTTGTAATTCATTGTATAAATTCGTAGCATTAGTGATTGCATCGGAATTTAGATAAAGCGTAAATACCGTTACTGATGTATCTGATGTTTTTTCTAAAAAGTATAATCCATTTAGGAAAAATAACAAATTTAATGCTCTATTTTTTTTAATAATATGTAAATGTTTTTTTTAAAAAATTAAGCCTGTCAGAAGTGGGATTCGAACCCACGCCCACATTCGTGGACCAGAACACTCAACGCTCTGCAGCAGAGCAAGGATTACCTTGAGTCTGGCGCCTTAGACCGCTCGGCCATCCTGACACGGTGAAGGAAGATAAGTTAAAATAGAATTTGGCGTTATGACAATACCGTGAGATAAGAGTTACACGTGTGTTTTTGAAGTTTAGAAAATGCTTTGTTTACACACATAAACCTATTTCGCAATTGCGATATAATTTATCTGAATACAGTTGATTTTTTACAACATTAAAAATTCATTGTAGAAAACTGCATTACATTGTATGTAACCTAGAAGAAGAAAAAAATATTCCTGGAAAAGCTTATTTCTTGAATCCGGCTATGAATGCAATGTGATCCACGTTAGTTTCGGGCAAATAAAGATAAATTCATTAATGGAAGTTTAAATAATATTCACTGGCGTAACCCTTAGGTGGCACAAATTTCCAAAATTCGATGTGGAACCTGTATCAAAGTTCCTTGGAGGCCCTTTCTAATATTTTGCGATTTTTTTAATTACACTTTTTGGGGCCGCTAAAGCTTGGGGTTCCGTATCATTGATGCAGATGATACGGTGTTAGCTACAGGGACGTCTTAAGGCATGGGCCAACTGGACCCGGGCCCAGGGCCTTGGCTACAATGGGGGCCTCGTCTCGTTCTCGACTCAGTCTTAACAAGGTCATAATTCTAATTATTTCAACGGTTAAATGTTATTTCCGATTTTATTTTCTGAAAAACTAGAATTTCGAACGATAAATCAACTGATGACCATCGTCCATGTATGGGCCTAGTCCAACCACCATATACCATCATTACTCATTCAATCAAAAGGTGGCAGTCGGTTGAACTGGTTTGTGAGATTGTAAGTCATGCACATTAATTTGTTTCGTGTTATTATTTGTACGAGTATTTGACAACTTATGCTATGTGCTGTCTACTTTTAAGGATCATAGATGGTGTCTATTTTTGCGTAGGGCACAGGGCCTACTTTTGCGTATGAGCCCAGGGCCTATATTTGTGTAAGGGCCCAGGGCCTCAAGATGTCTTAAGACGTCCCTGGTTAGCTACAACACCAGTGCCGATTTAAAATCAGTTCGGGTCCTGGACGCAGAAGGTTTACATGCCTCTTGGCAAATGAGAATTGAAATTTGTCACCTGAAAATCTGGTAAGTCCAGGCCTCGGGTGCCTGGGCGACCGCCCCAAGCGTCCAATGGATAAACCAGCACTGCAACCCTTCCTCATATTACTAAAATCAAACTAATAAAATCAATACATTGTGCTATAATTTTTGTAATTATATGGAAGACTCCTTTCAGATTTGCAATGAATTTAAATGTATACATTTTAAATTCAAGATTAAAAGAATACCCCAAAACGGGCTTGACAAAGCACGGTTGCTGTTAAAGTCTATTTAATGAAATTTTAGGCAGTGAATTAATATGAGTACCCTAATTATTTTTATTTTAGGTTTAACTATAGTGAAACAAAATTATCCTTATTCATACGTTTAATATAAGAAAAATATTTTTAATAAATCATTTTAATATTTTTATTTAATATTAATAGTTAATTTAATATTTTTCAATGCTATTGATAAATAATTTTTAAATAATTTTTTTATTTGTCCATCTATACACGATGAAGTTGCAAATATTAACTACTTTGTGTACATTTTTAAAAGTAATTTTGTGCGTAATACTTTTCTTATACATATGTAATTGATTTTCAATAAATAAAAAAAAACTGACCGAGGTTGATTTTATCTTATTTAAAGCATTGTATCAGTATCAGACTTTCGTTGCTTTGAAGGGTATAGTTAGTTTATTGAAAGTGAAAGAAATGTAAAATAAATAAATTAAAAGTAAAAAAACTTTTTGAAAAACAAGCTTTTATTTAAATGCGCTAAAAAGAATAAAATAAATTTTTCTTAAAATTTTTTTTACCATCAACTTTTTCCGTCATTACACAATTTATATGATATAAAAGCTTGTCACAAGATTTACCTCTGCAGATAAACAAGTAAATTAAATAACTTTATCTGATTGATTTTAATTTCTTAAGAATTTCAAACTAAGTAAATAAGAGTACTTTAAACTTGCGACAAGCTTTTATATCATATAAATTGTATAATGACGTTATAAGTTGATAGTAAAAAAAATTTTAAGAAAAATTTATTTTATTCTTTTTAGCGCATTTAAATAAAAGCTTGTTTTTAAAAAAGTGTTTTTACTTTTAATTTATTTTTTGCTTTTTAGTTATCACTGGACAGGTTTCTCAGTCTGTTCATCTCATTCAACGCATCATTGTTGCTAGGTGCTAGCCGGTTATTTTCGAACAGTCGAGCTAAATGAATTGTCGCGTGAGTGAGAGTGAGAGAATATTAACGTCGCCCTGATTAGCAACACGAGGGATTTTAAAGACGACGGTCCGCGTAATTTTGAACCATGGTCAAGTGACGCGGACGACACCTGAGTTGGCACCCCCTCTCCTAACTACCACACCACACCAACGGGAGGACGTTTGAGCTCTCGACAGATTTAACGTGCATCGCTCCCCTACACGGCGGATCTTTAGTGGTACTAGGATCGAACTCATGACACGCTAGCCATGATCTGATACCTAAATGAATTGTCGCAAAAAGGGTGCTAGACGAAAAACACAATTTGTTTATTAAATCCGCAATTTTTAAGCAATTTTTTCAATCTTCGTACTGATTTTGGGTAATATTGTCTTACACACGAAAAAAAAAGTTTTATGGCATTTTCTTCATAAATGGGACATTTTCATAAATTCTTAGATTAAAGTTAGAATTTCTATAAAACTCTATCTCAGTTTAACTAATTAATTAATACAGTCAATAGCGCAACGTTATGAAATTCCAGTTTGGCTGAAAACCGATTTTCGACCCCAACTTTTGTTATTGTTGTAACTATAACATTATTACAACAACGCAGATATATCCAAGTTGGCGCCCAAAACTAGTTTAAATTTTAATTAATTGCGATATCGGAATATAAATGGTCAAAACATGCATTGTCATCCAAACTAAACGTGTATACAAAATTTCAGCTCAATGGGATGAAGATATCAGCTTCAAAATTGAGTTTCAAGATTCCACCCGAACAAATTACATACATACATACACACACACATTGTAAGTTAAATAAAAGCTTTTAATAATTAAAATAGGTTTAATGTTTTTTTAAATACAAAAAAAATAATAATAATAATTATCAGTCTTTCTTTTTCATTGCGGAAAAATCAAATTCACAAGACATTATTCACGCATTATTATCAGTAATGCTTTTAAATAAAAGCATTTTTGAGTTGTAAGTTTTAATAAAAAGTTTTGAATTCATAGTTAATAATATTTCAAATAAATAAATAAAAATTTAATATTTTTTAAACATTTTTTAAGGGGACATAGTACGATTTAAGCAAAGTTTTTTAGGTTAAGGATTTTCAATTTTTTTTTTTTTTTTTTTGGTTGCCTCCTATGTGTGTATACTTTATAAAACAGATTTAGTACTCAAAATTTCATAAAAAGCTAGCCATTTAATTTTGTAAGGAAAAAACTTCAAATTTGTAAAGTGATTTTAAAATGTTACTCCTCCTACAAAAGTTTACATGCACGCATGGCATTTAATTTACAAGTACGTCAAACTATTTATAACAAAAGTTAGTACGGGTTTTGCGATAACATGATTGGTATTCGTATAATACTTCTTTTTATGAATGCTAATTGAAAATTCCTTAAAAAAATGTACAAATTCTGAATTCAAATGTTTTTTTTAAAAATAAGTAATGCTTTGATTGGAAAATGCATACCAACTTTTATTCCATGTACTATTAGCAACAAATGAAAAAAAATTTCCAACTATTAGGCGCAATAGAACAAAGGCCTTAGCATTTTAAATGACAAACTAGTTATTTTATCTTTCCGAGATAAAGTAAGTTTAAAATTTTGATTTGAACCCAAAAGCTATCATAAATATGTGTTTCTTAAGTTTCGAGCTTTCAAGTTTTGTCAGGATATAGAAAAGTATATAAAAAATAATTTAAGCTAAGAAAATTAAATTTGATTTTTTGTCAATTGAATCGTAATGTGTCCCCTTAAATATACTTTTCGCCTTTATTTTTGTAAGTATTTTCTTTTTAATTTTTTCCTCTTAGAAATGTTTTAGTAAAAATTTATTTATTTATAAAAATTTACCAAATATAACATTTAAAAATTTTAAAAAAAACAAACAATTTAATATCATATTATCTCAAAATCAGAGCTTCCTTTTGAAAAAAATAATCACATTTGAAAAGGTACAAAATATTGAAATCTGAGTTATAGGTTAGTTTGTGAGATTAAGACATTGACTAAATAACAGTTTACATTGAAACAGTGATATAGAGAAAAATTAGCATCTTAAAATCCCGTATAACTTACATGAAACGAAATTCGCATTAAATCATAAATGCTTATAATTAGAATTCGCTTTAGAAGCTAGCCACTTCCGAAAATTAAATTATTAATTACGTAGTGATTAAGGCGTTTAGAAGAGAAAAGAAAAAAAAAATGGAAGCAAATTGCTGCTTTTCTGGCGGAAACTCACCACGCCAATTAAAAATAACTTTCATCATTCCTTTTTAATAACAAAATGCTCTCACTCCGATTGAAAGACTTTTTCCTTCATCCCCCCCCCCCTCGCTATTCTTTCCACCTTAATTTCAGCTTTCGGCGGAAGAAGGAAACTTTTTTAAAATGGCAATGGCGTAAAATAAAATTATTTCCGGCTTGCGAATAAAGACGTTAAGGCATTAAATGGAGCAGCTGTAGAAACATAAATATAAATCATCCGAAAACGTTAATGCAAATTAAGGGAATGTTTTTTAAAGTAAATCGGTTTTGATTAGAAGGTTTTACCAAAAAGAAGGTTATGTATCGGGCATTTTTGATGATTGGATGGTTTCAATGAAATTAGCCGAACGGCTAGACGAAGATTTGGTTTGAATTGACGGGTCCGTTAAAAAATAATGAAATTTGATTCGAGTTAAATTTGTTTTCTAGAAAATAAAAAGTAAACTTTTATTTCAGAGTACAACGAAGGCAAGAAATAAATAATATGAAAGTGCATTGTTTTAAAAGTATTCTTTGTTCAAGAGAGTTTCTAAGCAATCATTTGAATGGAATCTTCTCTTGAGATTTTTGGCTGTATAGAGAGCTTTTCAGAACAAATAATAATCAAACATATGCTGATCTTTTTAGAATTTATTGACGAAAAATAAAATGATTGACATATCTAAGCTATTTTTCATTGATGTTCCTGTTACACTTGAGTTTTGCAAAAGTACTTTAAACATTTTTAATTCTCATGCGTCTCAAAAATTCGTAGAAGATATTATGATTCTTGCTTCAGAAACTATGTTTTTTCGAACAGTTTTCGATTTTGTGAAGTTACAGTAATTATTATATTTTAATAATATCACTCAAAACAAATTTAATTACAATATTTCACAAATCTTCGATTAGTGAAAGAAGTTTAATGTCATCAACAAATTATAAGTGTTAACAATTTTAAAATAAAGTATGGCAGGAAGTTTTCAACATAATAAATAGAACAAGGATGTCAAACTCAAAGGCTAACTTGGGCCGAAAAAACAAGGTTTAACATTAGGTGGGTGCAAAAAAAAAAAAAAAAAAAAAAATCAATATTCATAGAAAGGCAGGTTTATTTCAAATAATACATTATAATAAATAAAATTTATTATATGTTATTGTGTGCCGTTATATTAACCGAGCCCGCAAAGAAAATTCTTTGCGGGTCGCGAGTTTGACACCCCTGGTGTAGAATATTTAATTGCTTAAGCAAAATAAGAGACAAAAACACAACAGTATAGTTCTATTTATTTATTCATATTTTGTACGTTTGATGTGGGTAGCCTAGTGGTTAGAGCATCGGAAGGCCTGGGTTCGATGCCCGATGTCACCCCATACCCTCCGAGTTTCGGCCCCACTGATTTAACAAGCACGGAGTACGTGCTCGTTAAATCAGAGGGTCCGAAAGTCTTGTGGACGGTCGCAGCAGCAACCACGGGTGCCGGGGGCTGGAGAATATTTTTTTCTCCTCCAGTTCCATGCCTAAATTGTGGAGGTGGAGATAGGTGGTGTCACCACCTATCGTTTATGAACCGAGCCAAATCGTACTGTCATCTGCATGGTGCTCAAAGCTAAAAGCTAACGACAGACGTACACCTAGCCCCTTACCACGATGAACTTCGTGGACCTCGATCTGACACCGTCAGACAGGTAGCATTAGAAAAATCAACAACAACACATTTGATGTAATTGTATTTTAGTTCGTGATAATTTAAATAAGTGGTGTAATTCCGGATCAACGAATCAACCAGTGCTTTAATTCTAGAGCTATAGCAATATACATTAACAAATCTTTATTTTAGAACTATTTCTAATTTAATTGCTGGAGCTGAAACTTTTTCGAATGATAAGGAACAGAAATATTTTTAATATAAAAGGATCCAAATCAGTTGTCTTTAGCTTCTTTAGTTAATGTTAGTAATAATCTCTCTCTATATAAATGGATGTTTGTATGCATGACTTCGCTTCACTCCAACACCGTTCAACCGATCACTATGAAAATTGGCATGTATATATACTTTTGTTAAGAAGGTTTCTGTGCAATCCTCTTTGTTGGACCTCCCCACCAGGTGGCGCTATAGCATATCAACTTCTTCACCGTTCAATCAATCATCAAGTTATCAAGATGGCCGCCAAAAATGATACCAACTTGGCTCTATCGCCAACATTTCGCTGTTTCCATTGAATCGCAATAATAATATAAGAAATATTAAAACTTTATACAATATTACAATTTTAACATAAAATGAATACAACATAAAGTAATATTAACGTATTACACATCCAGATATAAATCATTTACACAGTTTTAAGCGTTCGCTACACAAAATTTGTAACAATGTGTTATGTGTTACTTTTGCTAAGTAGAGATTAGTTTAGGAAAGTGTTTTCAAAAATCGACCTACAAGAGAGTTACGGGGCATTATAAATAAAAAAATATATACTTTTTATAAGCTGTTAGATCTATAAACTTAAAATTTAACAAATATAGCTTTTTTGTTCAGCTGAGATATGCAAAATGCTTTTTTTTATGTTTAATTTGCAACTTACGTGTATAAAATTAACTTATTTAAAACTTCTTTATCCTTCAATCTGTATTGTTTAATTTTTCGATTTACCCGTGCGTATATATAAACCAGCTAATATTAATTTATAATATCCGATTAAATTTTATCAGATTACTCAACTTTAACAGCGTGTTTTGTATCTTAGTGCAAGTGTAATTTAAGTTGAAGATCTAAGAGTTGCAACCATTGTTCTAATTAAAATGTCATAAATAGGATTTTGTCGGTTGAAACTATTGATGATTACAATTCTTAAAAAATTATTTTAATGTTCTTTTTAAATATTAAAGGAAAAGTTTCCAAGTTTATACTCAGCAGTTGCTTTTCCGGAAAAGAATTCGAAATTTAATGTAATTAAGTGATTTTTTTATGCCAAAAAATAATAATAAGCTGTGATTATAAAACTTAAAAACGATTCATTTAATTTCGACTGTTGTATCGATATAAATTCTTAAATAAATTCTTATAATATTTGTAATAAGATTTTTTTATAATTAAAAAACTCTAACTTTCTACAGTTCAAATATTGGGTAAACATATGATTGCAAAAAAAAAAAAAAAATCAATCATGCATATTAATCAAATAATCGAAATATATTTTTAGAATAAACAAACTAATTAATAGAATTAGTAAATTGATTAATAAAATTAATTAACTAATAAAATAGAATTAAATAAATTTGATTAATAGAAATTGAGAGAAAGAGAAAATCTGGTTTGAGTTAAGCTGTTTTCAACCAAATAGAAAGAATTAGTGAGTTTTAAAGAATTATTGCGCATTAGATAATATCTTTATCTTTATATACCACTTATCTTATAACCACTTTCGGTTTTCCGTGGTCTCTTGTTTTCTTGTTATCTTACCATTATATCTTATCTATTTATATCATTTGACTTCTCCGTCAAGAGAGTGAGTGAATATTAACATCACACGATATTCATCTACTTGAGGGCTTTTGAAGACGGAACGCGTAATTTGACTTCTCCGTCAAATAGATTGCCAATAATAACAATATTTATATGTTGTTGCTAATGCCACCTTATCGAGGTTCACAAAATTCATCATTGTAAAGGGCTAAATTTTACGCCTGTCGTTAGCCGTAGCTTTGAGTACCATATAGGTGACAGTACGATTTGGCTCAGTTCCACCGCTATTTTGAGGGAGTATTTTGAGGGTCAGAGGCGTCCCACCTTTCTTCCCTTTCCACCAGCCTTACGGGAGAACTTGTGACTCGGCGGCTATTTGAAGTACCCCATGCCGCAAAGATACAAGACATTTACTATCAGCCATGTTTTCTTCGCGATTCGAACCCAGGCCCTACGGCACTAACTACTATGTCGGAGGGGTGGCTAGTGCAGATTTATCCATTGGGTGCTTGGGGCGGGTGCCCATGGAACCAGATAGGCGGCGCTTAAACGGATCCAAAAGGCCCTCCTTGGATCCAACAGTGCCAAGGAGGCCCGCAGATCTTCTGCGTCCTGGCACTGTGGGTGGCACAATATTTATATAGATTAAATATTACATCAGATAGCATTGACAACAAATTTTTAAAAAATTCCAGTTACTGACATAAATTGAAGGAAATACATCTTAAAATACTATTTTTAACATTATTTTTCTATTTAAAGTATATAAAAAAAACTGCATATTAAAATTTTTAAGGGAAAGTTTTTGTGGAAAGGATCTAAACATACCAGCCTCGAAATTCTTCAGGAAACGAATCCTTGAGCAATGACTTTTTGATGACTATTATTGGAAATTCAAACTTGAACTTAACACTGGATATCATGTTATATAGTTCTTACTTTTAGGTCGATACTAAACAGCTAGTTACTAAAAAAAAGTCCTTAATATATTTCTGGACTAACAAAAAGTCTTTCTTGTCTATTAAATTTGATCTTAAATTCAAAACTCACCCACAGTTGTCCTTTAAGTGTTATCGGGATTCATACCATTCTGCTTTTTATCGTTCTAAGCCATTTCAGGGGAGGTGGCTGCGTAGTGAAGCCACCTATTCATACATTTTTTTCTTTCATAAAAATCAGAGCAGTTTAATAAAAATTTACCTGGAGGTTATATTATTTTTACTATTACTTAACCACATTTTGAAATAATCAATCACCTCCAGACCCTTTTTTATAGAATTGCCCTGATTTTTATGCTCGAAAGAAATATATGGATAGGTTGCCTCACCGTGCAACCACCTTCCCTGAAAAGGTTAACAAAGTTGAAATATTCATATTGTAGTCAGACAATTAAATTCAGTCATCAAAAGAGAGCCTCGTTAACAAAAAATTTAACAATTTTTTGTCCAGTGTTATTAGGCCTGGCACCTTCAAGCTGGGAGAGCTACATTCAGAGTACAAGTACAGAGTGTGATAGTAAACAAAAACAAAAGTATCTACTTACATGAGCTTTCAGACGCCCTCTGGCGGTTATACAGATAATTCGTTAAGGAATTCTTAACAAAAGTAAAGAGGCTTAGATTTTTGAAAGAACAATGTTCTCGTGAATGAGACATTTATTTTTTGTGAAGAGATTTTCTTCTCAGTAAGTATATAGATTAGAACAGGGGGCGGCCATATGCCGCTCTCTTTAGACTTCTGCTTCTATGTATTATTTAAAAAAATTATTATGTTTAAAAAAAACAATTGGTTTTCCTTCATTTTCTTTATCAATTAAAAAATGTTCCTGTATTTACGTACATACATAAATATTTATCTGGCTGAAGATAGTTATTTCTGCATTATTTTTTATTATCAAAGTTTAATGAGAATCTGTAAAAACATTAGAATTAGTTCTTATTCAGAAAAATCTGATTTTATTGGTAAAAATGATGTCATGGGAAGACGCTTCTCTAAGTGATTTCCGGCAGCGTTTACTTATTTTTCACACATGAATTCGGGGAGGACTCATGAATGGACAAGAGATACCGCTAAATCCCCAACAGAAGTGACAAAAACACATTCCGTATTTCGTGACATACTTAAAGCAGCGTTTTTCAAACTGAGGGGAGTGCCCACCTAACTGTATGAGGAGGGCGCGAGCATATTAAAAAGTCGAAAAACAAAAGATTATTTAAAAAAATTATTGATTTAAACGAACAAAATACATTCTTACAAAATAAAATACAAATTTACACTGATATAATATACTTATAAATGTATCAGTGACCTTATGGATTTGTATTCACACTTATCTTTGTACAGTTTATAATTAATTCCCTTAACTGCTTATTAAAAGTTACGCGATTCGCGCGCGCGATCCTCAAGGCTATCGTTTTCCAAGTAGGCGCGCGTATGTGATGTATTGGAGGGGGGGGGGGATTAAACAGATCCTCTGATATAAGTAAATGATTCGCAAACACAGACAAGGTGTTTTTATTGCATTCCAAAGCCTTCGGAATAATTTTATGGATAGCAGTGCACAGAAAAGACGTATATATACGTCCAGAAAACTAATGCTTTGACTGAGTGAGACATTTATGTACGCCAGTGGCACTTAAAAGGTTGAAATCATATTGTAGCCTTAGCGTCAAATAATAGTATTATTGAATGCAATACATTTTTGTTGTATGGTGGAGGGGAGGAAAATTATGATTGAATATTGCGTCATGAATGTTGAAAGTTTGCGAAGCACTGACTTAAAGGTTAATAAAAAAAAAGTGTTGAAATGGCTTTTATATTAAAGAACAAAGTCAATTATAATTATAAGTTCAAATGTGAAATTTTAGAATAAAGCAATTACGGTATTATTGGTAAGCAGTAGCGCACGCAAAAATTTTTCAAGGGGGATGGGGGTCTATGATTGAAAGTCCCCCTACTCGTATCATGCCTCAAGGCAATACCAATTAATTCTACTAATTTTGTCGGTTTTGGAAACAAAAAACAGTAAAAAATAAATCATTGAATTAATAATTAGCATTAATTAATAAAAGAAATTGTTAATTACAAGTACTTAATTAAATTTTACGTTATATATGTGTAGGGTTATCATCAATCGAAAAAGACTCAAGGGCTTTGGGGGGGGGAGGGTTCGGACCCCTGGGACACCCCCCTAGTGTGCGCCATTGTTGGTAAGGAAATATTTTCACGAAACTTAAAAGTTTAATTCCCAGCAATATATTTGACTGCTCTTGCACTCAACCACAGAAATAAAAAATGTCTTCGATAGTTCTAATTTTGGAAAGAACGAAAAATATTCTTCGTTGCATTTGTGTATAACTTCAATCTTGATCGTGTCTGCTACTGGGGTCTTCCTCTGCGCACGATTATGCATATATATACCTTAATTATCTTGTTTCGCTTACAACCTGGCTTTTCTCCCTCAGAAGTTTTTTTGCTGACCTCTTCTCTAGAAGAATCATAGTTTTACGTTTAATACCATTTCATCATTTCTATATGCAAAGAGTAAACCCAGTTCTCAAAATGAAATAACTAGTCGTAAATCAGCTGTAACGAGCTTATAGCTCGGAAAAAAGAACATTTTGAATTGAATACTTTTACTATGTAATGTTGTCTACTGAACTCTTAATACTTAACCTCATGCTGTCCATTTGATGCGACGTAATGGAAAATTTCGAAGAATCATTAATCTCTTTTTTGAAAAAAATTTATTTATATAATTTATAAATTAAGAAAACCAAAAACTCTTTTCAAAATTAAATACGTATAGGGCGCACTTCTTCATATAATTTAAATAAGCATCAATCAATTTGACATTTAAAATAAGCATCATTAACGATATTGTGATTTTTTTGTCAATCTGCCGGAATAAAAATCAATTTTTTCTTCAATGAAAAACATAGTGTATTCTGAAAAACGATGATTCATGCATACAAAAAAGAAAAAAGAATAAAATACAAAAGGAGTACAGGAGCTCTTAGCAGGAAGTCAGCAATAAAAGAATAATATGCATTTCCATAAAATGAAGAAAAATGAAATATGTCTTTATGACGTCATAATATCTTTATCAAATGAACTGAGTTTCAACAGCTGCGAAAAAAAACAATAGAATTAGTCTTAAATATTTACTTTACTTTTAAGTTAATGTCAAAGTCTCTTTTGCGAAAAAAAAAATTAGCACTGAAATCTGTCAAGATGGTGTAGAAATCTAAAATTGTTTAGGAACGATTTTAATAATGTTATATATTATTTTTGCTGTCTGAAACAATCATTATTATCAACTGTCATCAAAAATGAATATGTTTATTAAAAGAAAAGAAAAGATAATTCGTATAACCTCCAAAAAATGTAAATAAATTTATTTCATTGCATGTTTAACGTGACAAAATATTCTCAATGATTTCAGACTAGATATACTGAGGTGAGAGAGTCGCTTCTGAGAAGTTTTTGTATTGAATTATTTCACTAAGCAAAAATTAATTGTTCCTTTTTTGTTCACTAATTAAATTCCCGACACAATAACAAAAATGAAAGGTTCAATTTACAAGATTAACTTTATAAAGATATTAGGTAAGCAATTATTTATAATTTTTACGTGCAATTTGAATTATAATACATGTGTTACATTGCCTTTGGTATAGTTAATTATTATCAGAATTATTAAATTAAAACTTGTCATTTCTAGATGTTTATTACACAGCTTATTTTTTCTTTTGTACGAAATAAATATTTTTTTTAAAAAAATTCTCCCCGTCATTAATGCAATAATTTGATAGATATTTTTATAAATACGGAATTATTGTCTATTTTCATTGGAAATATTATCTCTAAAAAATAATTTTTTTTCTTGATGCTGTTGAATATGTCTTTTTAATGTTTTAAAATCAATGCGTATGATTGGGATTTTCAAGAGGTCAACCAGAAAAAAGATAATAAAAGAAAGGAAAAAATTTGGGGAAAGTAGTTTAATCAAAATACATTCATTTTAATTTATAATAGTGATACATAATTAAAAAATGGCAATATGAAATCAGGAATATAATTTTACCATGTAATTATATTTTATAAACCAAATCAGTGCCGATTTAAACTCATTTCGGGCCCTTGGCGCAGAAGATCTACGGGCCCCTTCACATTGGGGAATCGAAATTCATAACCAGCTGAGCTTTTTCACATCCTTCCGGCCCCGGGCCCCTGGGTGACCGCCCCAAGCACCCAATGGATAAACCGACACTGAACCAAAAAATAATTTACATAAGTATAGTGCTGGATTATATTCCTTTACTTTTAGAAATGAATAAATCTATTTTAATATAGTAATTGAAGTAAGGTACAGTAGAATGTCGTTTATCCTAATCAATTGGCACCGGACAGCGTTCTGATACGCGATTGTTCGGATAACCGAAAACCGAATACGATCCATGCAGTATATGATACTGGACACTATACAAATATTGAAAATCATCGTATGCGGGGAACTTGCTTGAAGAAAAAGCAAAATAGGTGCAAAACGTCGCAATTTTACCTTGATTGTGGAAAATAATCACTTATTTTTCGTTGTACCAGTGTACACCTTCGTTTTTTCAATGCAAGGTATCTGATTCTCTTCAGCAGCAGTAGTTGAGTAAGATAGCACTCTGATTGTTGTTCGTACCACTCAATAGCTGTCTCTAACACAAAAAACGCGTCAGCATTTGCTACTTCCGTTGTTGTCCTCGTCTTCATCCGTTTCATCGTCGACAGGGTCGGATTCTTCTTGCATGGGAATCACAATCTTGTCATCTATTAGCATTTGAAATCCACAGTCTTCTACATTGCATGCCATCCAGGTTTCTACATCAACAAAACTCAACAAAAGAGCACGTATACACCCCTCACTTGGAAACAAACTGACCTAATATTCCGCGCAGATGTTTACCAAATCCCACACAGCTGAAATCCCCCAAATGTCCCTCACCTTGGGTTTTCCCGTCCCTTTTAGCCTCACAGGAAACAACTGTTGAGCATTGCACTGTTCGAAAACGCATCCGGACTCTGGTTCGGATATTTGATGCTCCGGATAATAAACGTTGGGATAAACGACGTTCTATTGTAACTGAAACATGTGATTAAAATTTCCAAAGACCTAATTCCACATTTAAAAAAAAAACTATTAAGACTCATGTCTATTAAGACTATTAAGACTAAAACTAAAACAAAACAAAAAATTGTCAGTTATAGAGACTGCCGATAGAAGTGAAAACTTAGAACTTTTAGTATTAAAATTTGAAATTTCATAATTTTTCGAATTAAAATTATCAACATCAATCTAATTTTCACATCTATTTACACTCCAAGCAACAATTATATGCATGTTTATATGGTTTTTTATTATTCAAATATATTACGGGCTGTACAAAATGATGACAAAATATCAATACAATTCAATTGAAATAGCAATTAATATACAATCATATTTTTTATGGATAGTATTTGTATTTACTTAAATTTCAATGTACTTGATTTTTAACATTATTTTTTAACTGTTTTCATCATTGTCATCATTAATTTCAACAATACTTAAGACTTTTTGTACTTTCAATTATTTCATTTTGTTCTAAAGAAGATACATTAGGCTTATGGTAACTAAAGTAAGAAAGGAAAATGTTTGTTTCAAATTTATCTAAGTATCGCTTGTAAAAACAGCATCGAGTGTCGTTTTATATTTTGTAGTACTGAGTTTTCGATCATTGAACATATTTAAATTAAGTGTTTCATTTAAAAATTCAATTAGTGGTAGATTTTTATCATCAGCAAAGTTAATAATGAAGTCTCCACTTAAAATCATCGGTACATTACCATATTTTTCGCTAAATCTTTCTTCGAGTATTTCAGAATCTTTTGTATAAATCAAATTTTCAAATAAAAATTGTATCTGTCTCATAGATTTTCCAGGCGAAATATAAACGGCAACCGTTAATATGTATTGCCCATTCTCGGGATCGCAACGAGCAATGCACAGTATATATACGTTGAACTTTTTACTAAATCCATTCAATTTCCTTTATAAGATATACACAGCACTATACGTCTGCTGTATAGCTACAGATATACTGCTATAAGCATGTCGGTGACGCGAACGCTCGAGATTTCACCCATCCAAAAAATGTATAAGGTGAACAGCACACTGCGCGTGCGCCAGTCAGAGCATGTCGGTGACGCGAACCCATAAGATTTCCCCCTACCAAAAACTGCCCAAAGCCGCTAAAGAAGTTTTCACTTCAAAAAATTTGCAATACATAAGAAAAATTACGTTTTTTTTTTTTTTTTTTCTCCCAAAGGAAAAAAAATGTACTTTTTTCATAGCTTTAAAAAAAATGATACAAATTTAATTTGTAAAATAACGTCAACTACTAGATTCCGAGAAATTTTGAATTGTTTTTAATTCCATACAATGTTTTGCTGTACGTCAACGTAAAAAATTACCACCAATTTCCACAAATGTTACGAAATGTTCTTCAAAAATAAGGTTGCTTAGTGTAGGTACCTGGTATGTTCGTAATAGTAGTTTTACTGCTAATTTTTCTGAGAAAATTGCATACAAATTCTATTCCTTTTTTTCTCTCTTTATTTTAAAAAATTCAAACAAAAAAATAATATATACAATACCCTTTTATGTTTATATTTTATTTATCTTGCTTATATCCTTTTATCTATATCATATAGTGTTACCGAACAGCGATAGATGGCAGCATGAATTTGTTTGCCTTCCCATGATGCCTTGCGTTTTGACATGAGGTTTATTTTGATTCTGGAGTTAGGTAAAAACGCTGAACTAAAATCTTAATTAAATTTTCACTAAATGTCAATTATTTGAAATTATCTGACATGTATTGGAAGATCTGAATTAGATGAAATTGTTTTTCCCTGTTATTTGCGATCATCAGTCGATTACAGATTTAGCATGGAAATTCATACTGAAACAGATTCAGTGTCTGAAATGAAAACTGTAAGTACAATCATCCTCCGATTATAATACATTTCATCCGTTTCAATCTTACTTTCATTGCTTCAATAATACTTAATTTCGAATCTAAAATTATTTATCTGAAGAATTTTGCGATTAATTGTTGGAAATTAGAAGTTTGATCGGCGATGTCATTTGATTGAAGTAAACACCGCTTCTGTGTTTTCGTTTTCCTTTCTGAATCTCGCGGCTTAAAGGGACTATCCACTAATAAAAAACTCGGATGCTGCATCTTGAATGACAGTTACATAAATAAGTGCATCACATAATTTTTAAAAATATGAATTATCAGTTTTGTAATTGAAAGTTAGAATTTTTTAAGAATATGCTTTAAATATGCAATGGTAATTTTTGTACCAATATTTTTTCTGATTGGCTGACCTGAAATTAGATTATTTTTCATGTTATAAGATTTTAATCAATAACGTATTGCGAGAAATTAGTCATGTCAAACAAAATTACAAGTGTGTATATTTGTATAATTGGTTATGAAAAACTATAAATACTAAAATTTATTATTTTGTGCAATTTCCAGTTGTTTCTCTCTCTTTTTTTATTGTATTGTGTACTTAAACTATATATTACATTTTTAAAATTTTACTTTAAATTTACTTGCAATAAATTTGAAACTTGTTTTGCACCCGTTTTGTGATTAAAGTTTGGATACTTTTATTTCTAATTAAGATAAATAAATATGAATATATTTCTTGTGAGTTTTTGCGTGTGCTAAAATATTTCACAAAAATTTATGGTTAGTTTAATCTTTGTACAATTGCAGTTAAAACATTAAAAATTGGTTTATACAAGACAACGTTTTGGTGTAGGAAAAACTCGTATCAACGTTATAGAATAATTATTGAAGAAACACGGATCCAATCAAAAGCTTCTTTTAAAACGCGCATGTGTATTTTTATCGATTTTGTTCTCGATCGAATTCTGCACAGACATCAATTTAAAAAAAAAAAAATATTTAGAAGTATTTAATAAAAACCGTAAAATGTGTGATGAATTTTCAGAGACATATTACATAAATTTTTATTGTTTATTGTAATAAATGTGTTGATTATGTGTAGGCAAATGTACTTTAAAAATTTAATTCTCGTGAGGGATAAAGTTCGATTTTCTTTATGAAAGGAAAAATTGTAAATTTAAAATTCTGGCAGCCATTGTTTTGGTAATTGCTCTTGTTACATTGTAAATTAAATGTTTGTTTTGATGTATTCTATCTAATAGATCGTCTGAACGTGTAATGCTAATTCATATTTTTGATGGAGCTAAGTTTTAAATAAAACAATTTTGCCCTTTCGGAAAAAAAAATAGGTTTGACTGATAGTATTATCTTTTGTGAAACAAATTATTATATGGTTTGTCACTCAAATTTAATTGTAAACGTATCACTAATGTTGTATTTTTTTAAAAATTTAAAACAAAACCTGATTTTCACAAAAAGAAAAGATTTTTTTGAAAAGTTAGGAATTTTTTTAATTTAATTTTTATTAAAATTTTTATTTCTATTAGATATTTTTTTTAGTTTACATTTTAAAATTTAAAAAATTATTTTTGGATGTTTTAATTTTTGTTGATATTTTTCCAAATGTAATAATGCAAATAATCATGAGAAAATAAATTGATATATATATTAAAAAATGTATTTTGAAAAAATTTTCAATTTTTATTTTATTTTGAAACTGATAAATATATCATTAAAAAACCATTTCTATTTGTTTTCCCTTTTTTTTTTTGTTCGATATCTTTTAAATCTCTTATTCCCTTTCATTTTTTGCTTTGCTCGATCATTCTGTAGCAATATATTCTTATTTGTCTTAAAATATCCATTCCTGTGTAAAACCGAGAATTTTTCATTTATTATAGATTATTGTTTTCAGCGCATTTCTTTTTCAATAATGAATTTAAAATGGTTACAACATTTCAATTTTTTTGTTTTTAAAATTTTATTTATTGAATTTCTTTAGATTTATATTCAATTTACTGTTTTTAATATACAATTGTTTGAAAGCTATTCTTTAATAATGTTTTAAGCGCTTATCCTAACTTTTTACCGATTATATTACATTTCCTTAATAAGAAATTCCTAATTTCCCAATTGTTGCCATGTTCGTGTGAATGTCATTTTGTTAAATAAGAATTATAAATATTTACTGATAAAGAACAAAGGAATCAACATTAATTACATTTGCAGTGGCGTCTTCATAAAATGTTCTAATTATCAAAACTGGAAAAAGGATTTTGATACATATGAGAACCAATTTATCCGCGCTTGAAATTTTTGCCTCGGTACTTCTGTCTTTAAATTTAATTCCAAATAGTGGTTAGAACGTTTGTTATCTACTGTTAGGCATGTCAGGATGGCCGAGCGGTCTAAGGCGCCAGACTCAAGCTGATGCTTACTCTGAAGCAGAGTCATGAGTGTTCTGGTCCACGAATGTGGGCGTGGGTTCGAATCCCACTTCTGACAGAGTTTCTTTTTATATTTTGCACCGTTAGATGGCGGCACAAAGCAACTAACTTCTTTTTTGTTTAAAAAAAAAAAAATGATCGAACTCTATATTTTAAGTGAAGTTTTAATGTGAATTGGATAACGCGTCTTTTTCGAAAAAATTATTTTCAGTTCATTAGGGAGTAATATATAAATCAAAATTACTATTTCATTGCAGCATTATTCATTGAATAATGCTGGCAGTTTTATCACAAAAATTATGCTTTGTCTTGTATAAAGATTTTGTGTGTTTTCAACCCTGAAAATAATAATAATTAGTACTTACGAGGTTTCACTTAATAAGCTTTTATTCTGTGGCAATTTTTTTAAAAATCGAATTAGCTAAGCAAAATTAATTAGAAGTCCAATAATTAATGATTCCAGTAGAAATTATAAACTCATAATTAGCGTTAGCTATTGTTTTTTTTTATATATAAATATTTTTTGTATATAAATTCATATTCTTTTTTATAGTAATTCAGAAGAAAATATTTATAAATGTATTTGGAATTACCATATGAAATTAATTATAAAATGTATGCAAATTCATGAAATTATTCCTTTTTTTAAAAAAAAAATATTTTGGAATCAAGGATTTAGTCTTTTTGCCGCTGTGCGAAAGATTATTACTATTATAGTTTCTGTTTACTTTTTTATCACGTAAGATCACTTTAATTTTAATGCTAGTTTTGTTAACTGTGTCTTGATTTATGTTCTTAAATTATATTTTGTAAACGTAAAATGTACAGTATATTTCAAAATTTCGCACTTATCTACCAATTGTGCTTTTGTAGAATCAAAATGAAGTGTAAAATAATTTTAAGTAAGGTTTATTAGCATATGATATTTTTTAAATATGTATGGCTATGCTTCCATAATGCTAGAACTTCAATCTCTTGCTAATGATTTTTTTTTTAAAAAAAAATATTAAATAAATTTTATTGTAATGAGAGATTAATTGGTTCGCGTTTACGAGCTTTTTTAAATTTGTGAACGCTGTGTTGAAATTTCTTATTTTTAAAACTAGGCTATATTGTATATTAATATGGATTTAAGGAAATTCATCCGAAAAAGGTAAAAAGTAGAAATTATTCTGTTTAAGAGACAAAAATGTTTTAAACAGGATTTAAAAAACGATAATTACAATTTTAGAAACAATAAAGTGATAAATACTGAAGTATTATAAACAAAACAGACTGAAAACGTTTTTTTTTTTAAAGAAAATGGGGATTAACCAGTTTAATGGCTACCTAATGCTATCTTTCTATTTATGATTCTGAGCACAAACGTTTGGAATACAATGGATAGCAGTTTGAAATCCACTATTGATAAAAATATTGCATTTCAAAAAAGCATACGAAAATGCTTCAATCACGCTCGAATCTAAGAACAATAAACCAATTATTTCCAGATTCAGTAATATAAATACATATTCGAAACTTGAAAAATATGGCCGATTGGAGTTACAATATCGATAAGTGTAAAAATTATTTTTATTGAAATAATTACAAATATAATAGTAAATTATATAAATCAGAATATAAGAATTCTATTGGAAAGAAAGAAAAATATCATTAATATAAGAAGAGGGAAGCAGGTATGGGGGGAGGAATGATGTTTATAAAAATCTTATCAAAAATGTGTAAATAAAAATAAGCTAAACAATTCGTAGTTGCTCCACCTTGTGGTAAGTCCTTAATTTATTGATATAACTACCATTGTGATACAAATATTTTTCTTGTAGTTCCCAGTGAGAGAATTAAAGGTATCACAGTAACATTTTTAAATACTTTATTTTCATAAAATTGCAAAGTATTTTAATCATTTCAATAATGTCAATATAATTGAAACGATCTTCGCAATCTTAACTATAGATAGAACAAATTATTTTATCTTACATGCGATCTATGATTTCTTCACTATTTTTAAGTATGGCAGTGGAATTAAGTTTATTGTAACCAGTGGGATTTCTTGATTAAATCCTTTTGTATCGATTCTGAATTTTCGGGCTTTTGTGAAAAGTAGAGTATTTATGTGTGATGAAAATTGAGTTCTTTGCTTTATCAACCAATCCTCTGTGATGGGTTTTTTTGTAAACGTCATTTTGTTTCTTAATCTCTTTCATGGCAGATTTTATCTCCTATGCTCTAATCCGAGATCCACAGGGCTCAAAATAACATAGCTTTGAGAAGATTAGCGGGAGGGATTGGAGAAATAGCTTGTAGGATTGGAGTTATGGTACTCATTTTTCTCTTATTTATTTATCTGATATCTGTTCCCCTATAATATTTGACGCACCTTGGCTAAAATTGGCTCTTGCTGTACTGTAAACTAAAGTCATCCACCGTGATTCTTTCTTCACCTTCGACATTTTTAACACGATATCTTCTTCCTCAGTTCTTGTATCTACTTCTAACATTATTTGTATTTATTTATTTATTGAAAGGGGAAATATTTATTTCTACTCATAAAAAGAAAGTAATGACGTCATTAAAATACGAAAGAAGGATTATGACGTAAAAATGTCTGGAAGTGACATCACGAGCGATTGCCTATCAATGGAGCTATGGTAAAACCACGCAATTTCAGCAAAATTATATACAAATATGTGAAGACATGGAGACGAATCATTAAAATAAGTATAAATATTTTCAAAAATAAATAAACATAAAAATTTAACTTATTTTTCTTAAAAAAATTCTTTCGGATGTGCTTCATTCCATTCCTACTCTAATGTTCACTAATTGAAGATGGCGTATAAATGGAGCCTCTTATATTATTTGTTGAAACGATGGATAGTAAAGTTATATATATATATATATATATATATATATAAATTGTATTAATTCCAGTATTAATATGGAAATCCTCAATTTCTACCGTAATTTCACGCTGTTAAAGTGATCTGGATATTTAATTAAGGTACTTACGTATTATCGCAACCTCTTGGCGATATTATATGAACCAAAGCACATGGTTGCCAACTCAATGCGTATGACACATAGGAAATAGCTGTTGCCTACTTGGCGTGTTATTTATAGATTTGGCGATTGTTACGATAATACGTAAATACCTTAATTAAATATATACTGAGCTTGAAACTTAAGATATTTATCTTTTTGTGTGAAGGAAAATTATTACAATTCGTTGCTCAATAATGAATTAAAATGGAAAAAGAGCTCATGACCCAACTAGGAGTGTAAACAGGCTAATTTTATGGGGAAAAGGGGATTTTTTTTTTTTTAAACTCCTAACCCCACCTTTGTATACACTATTGGGGTCAGCATTTACTTGTGGGCATTTTCTTTTTTCCATCTAGAGATATTATTAAATAGTAAATTAAAAGGGTTTGAAGAATAAATATTTCGAAAAGTTTTGCGATGGAAATTTTTAGTGTATAACCTTGATATACAGATTTAAAAGAGGAGCCTAAGATTTGTTGTGAAACATTCTTTGAATAATGAAAACAAATCTGCACTCCTTGCAAATAATTAAGTAAAGTACCAACTAAAAATTTTTATTCACATAAATACAGTTGGACGTACATTTTACGAACTTTTTTCCTGGAGCTAAAAACCTGGTGTATTTATTGAAAGATGAATCGCTACATAACGAACCTTTTTTCCCCCTCGGGATTTAGTGATTTCTTTAAATAGAGGTCTGACTTTAAATATTAAAATTTTCTTTGCTTCATGCTATTTTGAATCTTGTAATGTTTCCTAGTTTAGGACAAAAAGAAAGATGTTCTGTGTGAATATAGGGTTGCTTGGTTAAGAGGGGGGAGGGACAGTTTCTATCGTTGTTTTAAATGATTTTCAAAAGAATTTTCGTGTTTGATTGCAACAAAAATACAGGGGAAAGGGGTATTTGTACAATTATTGAAAATGTTACTGGCAGGAGAACTGTAATTGAAAATGAGGGGAAATTTATTGTTTGAATATTGATCGGACCATTTCAAGGTTAGCATCTCAGTATACCTATTTACACATTGGTTTTGGAATTTTAGAACTTTTATTTCGATCCTTTGGTGATATTTTTCCTCTTGTTGATTGAATTTTATACTCTTCCTTGCTGTATTTTTGACAAAAATAAGTAACTCTTGCTATCATTGTCCATTATAATTTTCGCTTCATACCTTTTAAATGCATCTGCGCTTTCTATCACCTTTATCAATTACTGAGCGCCCATAAAAAGCGGTACTGCTTGCTTTGGAATTCCGTATTTTAATAACAATATGGAAAAATTATTAAAATAGGGAATGTGAGGAGAAGTTTTCTATATTTATTACAAAATTGAAATGGATACGCGTGTTCCGTCTTGTGGGAGGAAGAGGGAATTTTTCATTCTTTGAATTTATAAATTCAACCCATCTGCAAGCTTCCTTCGTAACAATTTTCATGAGGGTGGTTGTCTTAAATTGAAGTTGCTCTACTGCTATACAAATAATTGATTGTACATTAAAGTCGCGCTAAGAAGTTACACGAGTACTGTTGGCGACGAACCTTGTAATTTTGAACCATAGTCAAATGACGAAAACGACACCTGAGGTACCAAAAAAAGATATTGTTTAAAAATATTTTTTATAGATAATGCACTTAAATATTTATACAAATTATGATTAAAAAAAACCTTATAATATATACATTATAAGGTTTTATAATATATATATTATAAGGTTATTTATAGTATATATATTAACTTCTAAAAATCTTATTAATGATTATAATACTTTTTGGAAGTAAATAGAACGTAATAGATGAAAACAAAATAAGATTTACTAATTAAAATCAGACAGTATACAGTGGTGGCCAAAATTGTGAACACTTTTTAAAATTGTTATGTTTTTTTAAGTTTGCGTGCTTATAGAAAATGTTACGTTGCACGAAATGCAAAGTCTTGTAACATTTTTAAAAAATGAACACTAGATTCAGTTCAAAAAACAAAATTCAAATGTTTGCAACGTAAAGTTATGCTGCAAAAACTATCGATATAACTACAGATACTGGTGATAGCAGTGAGTTATCAATGCTTAATTGGGTAGCCTTTATTTTGAATTACAGCTTTATATCGATGTTTCATTGAGCTAAAAATAGTTTTAAGCTCTTCTTTCGTTATTACATGATGCCAGGAAACAATTATATCTTAAATTAGTTACTTTTTATTTCATGGTTACCTCATTCGGACAAGAGTTTTCAAACGGTGCTACAAGTTTTAATAGGATTGGGGTCAGGACTGTTTCCTAGCAGGACAACAACTCAATGATCTTAGAACGATGCCAGTCTTTCGGTTACTTTACTGTGTGGCAAGGCGCAGAATCTTGCTGAAAAATAAATGAAGCATGGTTGTTAAATAGATCCCTGATGAAAGGTAGAAGTTTGAGTTCTAGAATGGTGTCAATGTATATTCTGACATTCAGTGTCCCATCGATGATATGAAGGCTACCGATACCGTCTGCTGATGTGCATGGCCAAATCATAAAACTATTTGGGTACTTAACAGATGCCTGGATGCAGTCAGGATGTAGCATTTCTCCTATTCTACGTCTTCCATATTTTTGGCCACCACAACCGAATAACAATATCTTAGTTTTATCCCTCCATATAACTTGTGACCACTAATCATTTGTCCAATTAATGTGTTCCTTTGACCACTGTAGTGTTTTTTAGCCCTGCTATAAATTGAGATAAGGTTATTTTCGTGGACTTCTACTTCTTAGTCGAACATCTGCTAATCTTCTCCTGATTTTTTTGTTTTTGTTTTTGAAATAACAGAAACACTGACATCATTCAAATAACTTCTGACGGCCTTTGATGTCATTCTTCTGTATTAAAGACACAATAACTTTGTACTTTTGTCATTAACAGATGTGATGCAGCTTTTTCCTGCTTTTTTTTATTATTAAATTTGTCTCCTGATATCTTAAACAAAACTTTCAGTCTCCAGATGTAGCTACTGAGCCACCCACCTGTCTTTCAATTTTAACATAGGAAAGACTACTTTCTCGTCTCACGTCTGTTTCTTGGTGTCCAATCTACCCTTTTATTTGATGTCATTGCTTCTTGGCTAAATATCATTGTTGTCCTGGCAAGGAAACAGTCGATCTCAATCCTATTGAAAAGTTGTGGCACCGTTTGAAGACTCTTGTCCGAATGAGGTACCCATGAAATAAAAAAGAACTAATTGAGGATGTAATTGTTTCCTGGTATTATGTAATAACTTAAACTATTAGCTTAAAACTATTTTCAGCTCAATGAAACTTTAATAGGAAGCTGTAATAAAAAATAAAGGCTACCCCACTAAGCACTGTTAACTCACTGCAATCATCAGTATTTATTGTATATCGATAGTTATTGCAGTATAACTTTTTTTTTGCGTTGCAAGTATTTGAATTTGTTTTTTTGTATTGAATTTAGTATCGAATTATGTTTAAAATGATGTAAAATACTTGGCATTTTGTGCAATGCAACATTTTCTATAAGCATACAAACTTAAAAAACATAACAATTTTAAAAAGTGTCCACAATTTTGGCCACCACTGTACATTGTGCAAAAATTTCGAATTAAAAGCATTCAAAACTTTTGTATTGATTTCTGAAATGAATTTAAGAGAGAAATAAATCAAAAACTGTGTTCTGCAAAATTTCATACTTTATTTCATTTAATTTCACAATTGTCTTCGGCCGAACGTTGTTGTGGAGAAGTATTGGGTCCTGCCAATTAACAAGAGATTGCTGTATAATTTTCAATTTGTCATGTGCATTTCATCAATGTGCTGGCTTTATAATGGATACAGTTCGATTTGTTTCCACTAATATGCTTTCAGAGCATCACTTTTCACAGATGTTTTGTGTCTTCCACACCGTTTATTTTGTTGGGAAAAATCGAAATTTTTCAAACCAATGCTGCATTTTTCGGTCGTTAACAGTATTCTTCTTCCTAAATGCCTTTTTTTAAAAATTACATACAACTTTTTTAGCATTATTACCAAATGTATACTTATATAAAAAAAATTACTCGAATATTGGTTTAATTCATCTCTTTTCGAATTTCAAAACAAACAACAAAATGGAACACTTTAGAAAATCTTTTTTGAAATGTGACTCTGGTAATGGACATTATGACTCTAAACGAAGTTATGCCCACAAAACAAGTAATATATATGTATAAAATTTTTAAGTCAATTCCTACTTTAAATGGATCAATAGAAAGTATTTCATTAACGATTGAAAATTTGAACGATATATAAATAGGGAGAGAGTGATCTATAATAGAAGGAATTGAATAAAAACATGGAGAGAAATGTTCTCAATCCACAAAAAAAAAAAAAAATCCGTCGTTTCACATGCATCAACATAATAGAATTCTCAAATATTTTATTATAATTTTTCATGCATATTTTGCTCAGTAACTCTTCATTTCACATATTCAGAACTGCTTTTTATGTTTTAGCCTTCTCCTTCACTTAAGGCAATTAATGGTGGCATCCAAACTTCAAATGAAAATTCCAATCTTGTTCCCGACTCTCTAAAGTTAGACAATGTCAACTCAGTGAAATCAAACGGCGTGGAGGAAATGAAAAATGGTGACAGTGAATTAACAACGAATTGTGTTTCAAAGCTTCCAGAAAACTCTTATTCCCCAGAACAATTATCAAACTGTACTATAACGTCGAGTGATCAAGAACTTTCTAACAGTGCTGAACAAACTTGTAATATTGCTAGAGATCCAGAATATGAAATGTTACCGAAAGAGATGGAATCTGACTGTTCTAGTGATTCAAATTCTGTTCCACATCATTCCAATTCAAGTGAAGTGAATCAAGCTGCCCAAGCCACCGAGTCTTCGAGTGAAATTAAATTGAAAAATCATTCTCCAGAAGCTTCAGATGGGACAGATGAGATTATCTGTGTTGATCTTAGAAGAACTCGAAGAAGTAAGTGTGTTGGTTTAAAATTTTTTCTCTTATTTATTTTTTACCCTTTTATTTTAGAAAGCAATATTTGTAGAAAAAAATATTAATATACAAAATTTTTAGTATTTCATGTCTGGGGAGGGGGATGGAGTTTTAAGAAAATGAAACATAAACTTTCTTTTTAGCAAATATACACATACATATGTAAATACACTCATGGACACAAAAAAAATAATTAGCGCAATAAGAAATAATTGCTGGATTGTAACGAAACTTGGCATGAAGGTACATGTCGGAGAGATATGCAAATGATTAGAAAAGCAGCGTGATTGCGCATTACGTATAGCCGGTAGAGAGCTTTTAACGTCGTTCTCCGTGGAGTATAAAACAGGTAACCAAAGCTTGTTTGATTGTGCTGAATCGTTTACAAAGGGAGGGCTGAGCTAGACATGCCATTACGCCGTTTTCGAAGACAATATGAGCAGCTGTCGCAGTTAGAGAGGGGGGAAATCATCGGCATGATGGAAGCTGGGTAGTCAGCTCGGCGAGTAAGCCGTTCTGATGGTGTTGTGAGGAGTTGTTGGGACCAGTGGATCCGAGAGATGTCATTTACTCGAAGATCAGGCTCAGAACGCCCTCGACAGACCAGTCGTCGAGAAGACCGCCACATCGTAAGAAATGCACGCGTACAGTCAACTGCTTCATCGGTCGCCATCCAGGCACAGGTAGCACCTTCACTAGGGGCCTTGTGTCTTCTCGAACCATACGAAGGCGCCTGGCTGAAGGACATTTGGGATCGCGGCGTCCATTACGTGTGCTGCCCTTGACGCCCATTTATCGACGCCTCCGTTTGGAGTGGTCCCGCTCGCGAGGAAACTGGACTGCAGCGGAATGGAACCAGGTCGTCTTTAACGACGAATCCAGATTCAATCTCAGCAGTGATGACAATAGTGTTCGTTTGTGGAGACCCGGTAGTGAACGCGTCAATCCAGCCTTTGCTTTACAGCTACACACCGCTTCCACAGTTGGTGTGATGGTATAGAGTGCCATTGTCTACAATACACGGTCACCCCTAGTATTGAATCGTGGCACCATGACAGACCGAGGTATGTCCATGACATCCTGCCACTACAAGTGTTGCCACTCATGCAATGGCTCCCAGGAGCCATTTTTCAGCAAGACAGTGCTTGGCCTCACACTGCAAGGGTGTCACAAGACTGTCTCCGCACTGTTACTACCCTTCCTTGGCCTGTCCGATCCCCAGATTTGTCTCCAATCGAGCATATCTGGGATCCATTTGGGATGGCAAGTTGGGCATCCCACGAGTTTGAACGAACTACGAGGCAAGGTTACAGCAAATATGGAACGAAATATCTCAAGACATCATACAGAATTTGCATGCCTCAATACCCTATCGCAGCGGTTTTTAACCTATGGGTCGCTACCCAAAATTGGGTCGCGCTGAGTCGAACCAAGAAAGTTAGTAATACACCAAATAATAAGTAATACCAACACCTCCTAGAAGAGTTATTCCCTAATACAAGTTATTCCCTAATACAATGTTTCGGTTTTACCGCTCTTCGCGAATGGCCTTCCGGAAGTGACGTCCAGTTCCTGTCCTGAGGCCTTCTCTTCTAGGAGGTGTTGGTAATACGCACGCCATTGCTTTGCGTGCGCGCAGACTCAGTAAGCTTTCTGTCAAAAACTCGTTTCTGCGTATTGTGTTGTGAATAACAGTGAAACGTGAATACAAGCATTTTAGAAACAAATTTTGTCTTATTATTAATAGTGGAGTGATCAAGCTGCAGTGCGTATTGTAAAATTGTAATCACCCTAATAATGGCAAAACGTGAATACAAGGAAGCATTTTTAGAATTAGGTTTTACTTGCATTTATGATCGAGGAGTGAACAAGCCGCAATGTGTGTTGTGCAGTGAAATATTAAGTAATGAATCGATGAAACCGAACAAACTTAAAAGACATTTTGATGCAAAACATAAAAATTTTTCCTTTGAGGGAAAAGATCGTACTTTTTTCGAAAGAAAAGAAACCCATTTAAAAAGACAGCGTTTGGATGCACCAAGTAGTAGTGGTTTTATAAATTCTGCCAAACAAGCTACACTTGCTTCTTTTCATGTGGCTTGGCATATTGCAAGACAAAAGAAACCCCATAATATTGCTGAAAAACTTATAAAACCTGCTGCCATTGACGTGGCACGTATCATGTGCGGAGATGAAAGTTCAAAGAAATTACAAAAGATACCATTATCAAATGATACAATTCGTTTACGAATTAATGGTATGTCATTTGATATTAAGAATCAACTTATTTCTGCTATAAAAATTGCTGGTTTATTTAGTATTTAACTGGATGAAACGACAGATGTAAGTAAAGATGCTCAACTCATGGTTTACGTGCGGTATCCAGGTTTAACAGATATACAGGAGGACATTTTATTTTGCAAACCAATGTCAACAACAACTAGAGGTGAAGATATTTTTCTTATGGTCGATTCGTTTTTTAAAGAAGGATTAAATTGGAATCAGTGTTTCAGTATTTGTACCGACGGTGCAGCTGCCATGACAGCATCTCAAAAGGGATTTTCGACAAGAGCAAAACAAATGAATCCACAAATTATATCGATTCATTGTTTGTTACATAGACAAAATCTTGCTTCAAAAAAATTATCACCCGAATTATGTATCGTTTTGGATGAAATTGTTGCGGTAGTCAATTTTATCAAATCAAGAGCTCTTAACTGTAGAATTTTCCGCGAACTGTGTTTCGAATTTGGTGCAGAATACGAACATTTATTATATTATTCTGAAGTTAGATGGCTGTCCCGGGGCAAAGTTGTTCAAAGAGTATTATCATTACGGACAGAAGTCGAATTATTTTTGAGAGAAAAGAAACACCCATTAGCATCTAAATTCTCCGAGTTGAAGTGGATTACTCAAGTTGCTTATTTGTCAGATATTTTATTTGAAATAAATAATCTAAATACGTCTATGCAAGGACGTAATCATACTATTATTGAATTAACTGAAAAAATTACATGTTTTAAAAATAAACTCAAATTATGGAGAAATAAGGTTGAAGTAAAGAAACTTGCTTCATTCCCGACTCTTAATTTATTTGTTGAAGACAATAATATTGATATCATAGATTTTGAAATACAGAAAATTATTATTAATCATTTAGAAAAACTAATAGCAGACTTTGATCGATATTTCCCTGCAGACGATGTTTTCAAATATAATTGGGTTCGAATGCCATTTAATTTTGATGTAAGTGATTTGCATGAGGAATTTGTTAATATTAATCAATTTCAAGAACAATTAATAGAAATACAAAGTGACCAAGCACTTCGATACAATTTCTACAAAAAACACTGAATCTTTATGTGCTTTCTGGTTAAAATTAAAAACCGAAAAGCCAATAATTGTTAAAGAAGCCCTAAAAGTATTATTGCCCTTTTCAACAACATATATGTGTGAGGCTGGTTTTTCGGCTCTGTGTGTAATCAAAAACAATTACCGGAACAAGTTAAATCCTGAAATAGATATAAGGTGCTCCTTGACAAGCATTCAACCGAGGTTTGAAGATCTTTCAAAATGTATTCAAGCACAAGGTTCTCATTAAAACTGTATGACTTGCATTTAAAATTTAAAAGACTTAACATATGTATTGATATTTCTTTTTTTTTTTTTAGGAATAAGTTAAAATGTCAATTATTTTCAAAAAGTTATAAATATATTTTAATTTGGTCAATAAAAATTATTAAAAACACTTGATTATTAATTAAATTTTCCTTGGGATCGAAAAGTACTTTTGTTTATCTTTATTATTAAAAAAATAAATAAAAAATTTGTAAATTAAAAAAAAATCATCATCGTAGGATTGAAGATTTTTTAAAAATACGATCTAAAATAAAGCAATGAAAAAATTTTGACTTTTTTTTGGGTCGCGACATGAACATATTTCTCAAATTTGGGTCACGGCTTAAAAAAGTTAAGAACCACTGCCCTATCGTATCGCATCGTGCATTCGCTCTAGAGGGTGTTCAACAGGGTATTAAATCCTTCGTTCTTTTGTCTTTTTCTCTGAAATAAATGATCTTTTTTCTTTGATTTTCTAATCATTTACGTATATCAAAGTAGTCATTACGTATGTAAAATTTCGTTTCATTTTGACGACTCCTTCTTGGTGCTCTAATTTTTTTTGTCCAGGAGTGTAGTTAAGGGAGGTGCTGATAATGATTATTTCCCTGTATTCAAAAACGTTTTAGGTCTTATGTAACATAACATGTGTGTGTTTTAAATGCCTTGTGAAATGTAACACTATTGGGTTAAGATGAATACGTGTAATTAATTCATGAGATTTCTCAAAATTTGAAACTTTTTAATTCTGCCTGTCTTATTTCTGGAATAAAACAATTCTTTAGATTTGTCTTCTGTAAATAATAATAAATTAAAAAATAAGCATTGAGATTATATTAATACAGTCGACTCTCGCTAATTCGAAGTATATGCCCAGCCCCTTGAAAAACTCTTGATATTTCGAAGTAAAATCTCAGGCTGGCAAGGCTACAAAACACGATAATATTTGAAATTATCTTATATAGCTCTCGACAATTCGAACATTAATTATCATGTAGAGTCCTGTAGCAAAGTTGGAACTTGCATGTTTTGTGTTGTATTGTCTCCCCTGTAACGTAGCCCCTTTGATGACCATCTGTCTGTCATCCCTTATTTGTGTTTCTTGGTTCCTCAAACAAAAAGACACTTTTTTTGCTTTCCTTCTTCAAGTAGACATTTGACTGGTCATTTCTTGTCAGCCGTCCATATCTTTCGTATACTCGTGCTCTTGTTACACATGTGTTCAGAAAGGATGGTCCGCTATTGTGAAGAAGAGATGCGTAAGATTGTGTATTTTGCATCGGAGTGACATGACTATTTATGACTCATCTATGTGACTTATGGTCATGCGACCAAATAGGCCAAGGACTGGACTGGACCCTGCCTTGAATAATCAATGGTATTAGAGACAGTGTCTGAGGGAACCGATAACAGATTTTTAAAGATAACAGATTCTTTTGACAAAAAAAAAAAAATTAATTATGTACAGTATGTATTAATTTAATAATTGTTTTTATTACATAAATATATTCTTTTAATACAGGACTTTTAACTTCTGTATAATATTTATACTGTATAATATGTACTTTTTAAAAATACTTTAATATAATTTTATACAAATGTACAATTGTTGTTTTATTACATAGTTTCAAATTTAAATGTGTTTGAAAAAAAATTTCACTTCGTGTATTTTGGGAGTTTTTTCCTACCCTTCTTGATAATACGAAGTTTTTCATTGGTCCCTCCGACTTCGAATTGTGGAGAGTCGACTATATTTAATCTTAAATTCTAATATATAATAGGTTCAGATGTAAATGTCTTACTCAACAAGTTGCTCCTCTTTGATGCAATGCTGATGTACTTTTTTTAATTCTAGAAAGTAGGTTGCATGAGATTGTTATTTATATGAAGCCTTAAGCTTAACAATCTAACCAGGGGCTTGACCGTTACCCGTTTAAGGTGCATTACAAAATATTTCAAACATCATTTAATGTAACTTATACTGCACAATACTTACATAGAAAATCGTTACACCTGCAGAAGGTACAGCGTTTTCTGCAGGAAACATGTCGGTTCATTGATGTCCCAAAAGCGCAAGGTTTGCTTAAAAAGTATGTAACCTTGAATTTTCTATCTGTAAATAGTGTAGCTAAGTGGAAAGGGATTTGCTTAATGCGCAAGCTTGAATTTTTTCTTTATGTTCGAGGTGCAAGTCGTTACTTGTTGTCCGTCGAGTGAGGTGCTGATATCCTATTTTTAATATCCTATCCAAAAGCGCTATTAGGACGCAAATTTCGTCTTTGTTCCATATTTTGTCGTACCTTTTTCTCAGCCAATAAGCAACCAATTGACCTCGGGTTTTCGGCATTTGGTCGCATTTGTGCCCTAGATGAGCCGAATCATATTTAAATTTTCCCATAGTTTTCCCGAATTTTCCTACAAATTTTCCTGAATTTCGCTAGTTTATAACAAAATTTTCTCAAATTTTACCTAGTAAATTTATTGTTTGCAAAAAGTTTTTTTTAAAAAAACTACCTGCATTTTGGAGGAAATTAGTTGCATTATTGTAAAATACAACATGTGAAAAACGCGCTAAAATTACTTGGCCATGCCAATGATCGATATCTTGTTCTTTCCCTTACTGTAGCAATGTTGTTTTACTAGCGTCTCAATAATTTTTTAGATCTGATATAATTCTCTAGTAGAAAAATACACTTTTAGATGTTCATATAGAATTTCTTTCTTATTTAGACAACAAAAGGAAAAAGGAAAGCGATTTGTGTTGTCCAGTATGTGGCATAACGATTCGTTTACCTGAATTAGAAACACATTTCAATCAAGAAGTGGAAAGACTGTCAAAAATACCAAAGTAAGAAACATAATTTCTCTTTACATTTTTTAAGGCTAAGTTTTAATCAACAGAATAAATTGAAGCATGTCTCCTATTATATTTTCAGAAATGTTAAGAAGCCTGTGAAAGATGACTCTGGTATTAGTACGGTATGCATGTCACTGTATTCTTTTCTTTTATGCTCTAATTTTATACTCAACTAACTTTCTTTATTATTACCATGTTTTTATTAACTCGCTTTCTTGTCTGTCTGGGTGGAATTTTGTAATTGATTTTAAACTAACTTTCCGATGAGCTAGTGACTTGAAATTTGGTCTATAGCTTAGAAGTGGATGACAATGCATGAAAATGTAAAAAAATAATTTCTAGTCTCGAACCCGGGCCCCACAACTCCTGAACTTACACGAACAAAGATCACCTGTCGATAACACGGGGGGAGTTGCATTTACGTATACAATTTCGTGGCTCTGGGGTCAAAGAGGGACCCCCAGGTTAGCATATTTTTTTTTATAAACTCGCTTTCTTGTATGTCTGTCCAGGTGGAATTTTGTAATTGACTTTAAACTAACTTCCCGATGGGCTAGAGACTTGCTATACTTTCTTGGACTATAACTCAGAAGTGGATGACAATGCATGAAAATGGTTATAAAAACATGGTATATAAAAAAAAATTTATTATTAAGAAAATTATTTTATTTTAAATTTATAAAAGAATCACGAAATGTGTAATATTTTAGGAGCGTTTAAAAAATAAATTAGTTGTCAATAATGTAATTGTTGCATAAAGAAGTGAGATATTAACAGTTGAGTTTCTCGTTTTTATTTTTTATTCATTTATTTATTACGATTTCCAGAACTTTTTGTATCATTGGTCGATAATTCAGTGGATAGATTTAATTTTGAGTTCAATATTCTCAACTATCTCTTTCATCATTATTTATTTCACAAATTTGTAAACTATGAGTGGAATATGTGTAAAAACATTTGCAAAAAAGATAAAATGGGATAAATTCAAGAAGATCACGTGATAAATGCAAACAATCACGTGTTTCTTAAGATTCTTCAAAAAGTTTTTCAATATTAAATAAATATACATATTATATGTGTATTTTTAAATCAATCGTATTTTGCTCACCTTTATGCGTTGTTATATTGGACAAATGTATACTTTTTTTAAAAAAAATTCTGCAAAAAGCAAAAGTTGGCAACAGTGAAGCGCATGAACTGATTGGATGGATAACGGGATTGCAGTTATGTGACTGTGATGTCATATAAATTTAGCCCGCACTTAAACTGAATTTTAAAACAAAAGTTTCCAAGCTTTTCATTATGAAATGACAGATAGAAACCAACGCGTATATCTTAAATTATGAGCAATGCAATTTTATGACAATAAACCTTAAATATTACTTTTCCACTTAACCATACAAGATATCATCTAGTAAAAGAAATTCTTCAGTTTACCATAAATCTATTTTTTAACTTTTAAAATTAATTGCTTTTTTCAGACCTTCGTTCAAGTGAAAAGCAACAGGGAAAATCGATTAACCGGTAAGTAATTCTCAGGATATTTTTCGCATGAAATTATTCTTTTTCTTTTCTAGAAATGAATTACTGTTCCTTTTAATTAAAAAAAAAATTCTATATATGCAGCTTTGCTACAGATGGCTATTTTTTTTAAGAATCCAATTTATACTGTACTATAAACTTTCTTTTAAACTTTAAAATTGGATATGGATTTTTTTAAGAGTTCCTAGCGAAGAGACCAGGGGAAAAAATAGTAAATTGTCATATCTCTCCTTAAGTTGACATGGTCGATTTCATTTCAAATGCTGATTTTCCGCCGTTCGTAAAAGTTTCAGTAACTTCTCTCCAAACTGTTTGAATTAAATGAGTAGCGAACTGTGACTCATATAATCCATACATTTCTCTTCCTCTACCGCTGAAAATGGAATTTTAAAAAGTGACGCGTTTAAAAGGAAAATGAAACATTTCTTCGTAATGAAAATTCCAAAACAATTGCTTTGCGAGGGAAAGTGTGACAAATCGAAGTTGAAAATGGTTTATTTTATTCTTCTTTGTGGCAACACTTATGAGCTGAATTATCGATTTTTTTTTTTTCCTTTCCTCTTTTCCTTACTTACGATTCGGAGTGTTGTTTTATCAGCAGCCGCCACACCACACTAATAAATAGACTACAAATGAAAGAATCTACATTAAATTAAACTTCAGAAGTTCTAAAAGCGCAGTTTTTATTTATTGGCGGGAAAGTGAGGGAGTTCTTTAATTTGTTTTTCAGAGTATTGGAAAGAAAAGTTTCGAACTAATATATATTCACAAATGGAATATTTAGTGAATAGGGATTTTTTTTTAATAAATTTCCATTGTAAATTTTAGTATGTATCTTAATTGATTTATACGGAACAAATATCAATTGTCAGATTCCAAATCTTGAATTCAAAACTTTAATACAATGCAAATATATCTTTCGCATTGCCATTTGAATTAAAGTAAATTCTAAGAGTTACTCACTCACTGAAAATTATAAACATTTGCTTATTTACTCTTTTTTTTTTATTTAAATGTTATATTTTTAAGAATTATTCCTCAGCTTTTATCTGTATAACGGAGATTTTTTTTCTACTTTCGAAATAGAAAAAAGGTCGTCTAATTAATCTCATTTAGTAAAAGCCGTATTATATTGAACCATGTTGTATTGTGTGCGTAAGAAAGTAGAAGAATTAGTTAATTAAATAAAAAAAAACCTAATACACACACACACACATTTAATTCTAAGCACATCTTGACAATTTCATGAAACAATTTATAATGAGACATATTTTTTTTAAAAAGTTGTCGGATCTTTCGATGATTTATTTTCGAACATTACATGATACGAGCTTTATTACTTAGCTTTACATTTTTATATTTTTACATTCATTATTTAAAAGAATCATTTCCTTTTTTTTTCTTTATTTAATCTAAATAGCTATGTTGCGTTTTTATTTAATGTGAATCTTGCTGTTGAAAATATTCAGTATTACAACATCTGTTAGAAATTGAGATTGCATAGATGAAGCCTGTTGAAGAAAAAATTTGAATGGTACAGGTATTTTTTTATCAAAATAATGGAAACATCTCTCAATATGCTTGGCTTTTGTGAAGGAATGTAGAATATTTTTAAGCGTATCATAGTACTGCAAGAGACTTAACAGTTTTTTTATAGTCTCTTGTACGATTAGAACAGGTTTAGATATAAACTTGAAAGATTGTTGAAGTGGTATGAATGTCGGCAGGGATATCATTTAAAGAAATAAGTCTGCTTATTTGTAATTAAAATTTTACGTTGTGTATATTTATACTAAGTGCTAGCTTTATTAAATCATGTGAAAGAAACTAAAAATTTATTTAAGGTACCCCGAAATTGAAATTTACTTCTAGGGCCAGATTAAGGGTCGTATCAGTGACACACAGATGTACTAAATGAAATCTTTTTAGTGCAAATAGTATAAATCTCTTAACTACGAGCTAGAAAATTGCTGGCTTATGTGTTTATGGCAGAATAAAATTATGGCAGCTTATGTATTTATGTGTACTTGACAGACTTTCAAAAAGCCAAAGTTGTTGGAACATCTGTAGCCGCAACTCGTAAGTTGCGGAGCTTTCTCAAGCTGTCATATCAAAAGTCATAATTAGGTACTACGTGCATAAGGGGGAAACCACCTAGCACAATAAAAAGAAAGCAAAAGCCGGCTGAAGGACATATTCGAATGTTGAATCGGATTGTGGTATAAAAGACGATTACCAAAGTGACCGTAGAACTCATCCAGTGTTGTGTAGGTTCCTATATCAACGATTAGCATTAGAAAATTCCACAAACAATAAATATTGTGGCAGAATATAATTTCCCAAATTATCTTAAACTGATGGGAGCGCCTAAATGGCATCTCACATGATGCCTAATCGAGCGATATATAAAAGAAAATAATATGACCCGGTTAATTGTTAAACTTTAATTTGTTTAACTTTTATAACTTTTTATTTCTCTCTCCTAACTTTAATTTGCAAACTGGACAAGCTCCTCCCACTTTTTCGCATCTAATTTTCTGAGACCCCAGGGCAGCCAATTGGAGTCAATTTCCTCACCTTCCAGCATCCAATCAGAGAGCAGCCTCTCAGCTCTCTCCCAAGCAAAAATCTACACCCAAAACCTCAAGAAATTTTCCACCATAGGCACGCCTACCAATCCAGTCTCCACCAATCGCCATGCAGCTACGCAGACAGAAAAAACCCACTATCGCCGATTCCCCATCGAAGACTATCACATATGGGATGGAGGACTGCAAGCAGCCCATATGCCCACAGACGAACCATAATTCACCGATCCGGTTAATCGTTCGTACACGTTTTCCACGACATGACTCGATACGCCTTTACAAGCCAATCATCTGAAGTGAACCATGAAAACGGAGGCGGCTTTGCAATGATTTTGACAAATTATCTTGGGAGTTTTCTGTAGGTCCTATCATCACCAAGGCTTTCCAGCCCGAGTACCAACAAGAAGCTGTGTGGTCATTTTGTCCAATTAAAAGTACCCTATGAGCCAAGCCAGTGCCGATTTAAACTCATTTCGGACCCTGGGTGCAGAAGATGTTCGAGCCCCCTTGGCACTCGAAATTTATATCTAGAAAATCTGGTTAAGTCCAGCTTATCCGCCTATCCAGGCCCCTGGGAGCCCGCCTCAAGCGCCAAAGGGATAAACCGGCACTGAGCCAAGCATTATTTCTTGCAAGAGAGGCGTTTTTTCCCCCGTACGATAATGCTCCAATTCAAACCAATAGGCATATTCAGGTGATTTTTGCTGAAGTCACACAATGCTCCTCACACAATGTACGATGAAGCTCCTGTCCCTGGACCCCAACAATATCTCCATTGGGAATGTTTTAATATTGCATTAAAAACCGTACAGGATTTGTACAATTTTGTTCCTAGACGCATCCATACCGTTTTGCATTCTAAAAACGGCCTTGCATTTCATTAATAAAATTTTTTGTAATCTTTTGTGATGTTTCCATTATTTTAATAATTATCTGTATGTGTTCATTGGTTTTTATCTGATTCAATTTTGATAGAATGTAGAAAATAAACTGTCTTTGAAGAATGTTTATTTATGAGATATTTACGAAATATATTAAGTTTTAAAATTATGCCGCGTTTTTAAAATCGTGTTTGAAGTAAATTGAAGTTTTGTTAGTAATTAAATTGAAGATGAGTGGCCAAAGATTTGTAAGATACATGTATAAAATGAAATAACCCCGACACATAATAAATCTTTTAAAATTGAAATCGCAAAGTTCATTCCTTCTCCCAAACCAGTATTGCAAAACCAATTTTCGGTGGATCTCTACTCCGTAAATTGAACATGCAAGCCAAATTTCAAGTCTAAATCTAACAGAAAAAAAAAAAAAAGTTTTACTATCAATATCCCGTAATCCCGTTGAGAGCCGTTTTCCAAAATAACCGCTCTTAGCGGATTTCAACTCAACAAAAGAAAAATGCAAACCAAATTTCATTATTATAGTCCTTGTAGCTCGAAAAAAGTAATTTTTTTTTGTCAATACGTCCCAGTAATCCCTGCCCCCCCCCAGAACTTGATTTGCTTAAAATACATTCTTAGTGGATCCCTATTCAACAAAAGAAACATGCTTAACAAATTTCAAGTATATGGGTCTAACAATTAAAAACAGGAATTTTTTTTCTGTAACTCCTCTTGACCCCTCGCAACCCTCCTTGGGGGTCAATTTTCGTTTTACTCTTTGTTAGAGGAACTCTATTCCATGAAAGGAACATGCCTACCAATTTTCAAGCAGGATGATTAAATAGTTTAAAATGGAAATAATTATCAATTACGCCTCTTAATCTCCTGAAATTAAACTTAGTAGTTCATATTCGCGAAACCCATTTTGTAGCGGTTCTCTACTTTACGAAAGGAATCTGCTTATCAAATTTCAAGACTGTACGTCTAATAGTTTAAAAATGGGGATAATTATCTATAACGCCACTTGAGCCCCCGCAACGCCACATTAAAGAAACTCACAATTAAGAAAAAATTTGAATTAAGAAAAACAGAGAGGTATAAAAATGAAAGATACCTTTAAAAATATTATTCTTCGATTACAATAAAAATATAAAGCTAATAATAACTATTGTTTAAATGTGACTAAAAATTTAAATAAAAAAAAGAAAAGATTAAAACTAACCGTAAAACTTATCAATTTTTTGTTTCTTGCATTGCTTTTTGCTTATGAAGCCTTGATTTATTATTTTTAAAAGTGCGTACGAAACAGCCGATGCTCTACTTAACTGAACAGTGAGATAACTATCATAAAAAAAAAATATGCACGTCAGTATTATCTTGCTAACACTATGAAAATCGGTAACCAAAAAGATTATAACGAACAAGTTCATAAATCTTGAAAAACGAAAAAATATATAAAATTACTTAATAAAAATTAAAATCGCAAAAAAAAAAAAAAAAAAAAAAAAAAAAAAAAAATAAAAAAAAGTCAATTAAATTACAAACAGAATTTATATATATAATAATGCCAGATCTTTTACCTAATCTAACTAAGAAAAGACTGAAGCAAGTTAGCTGAAATTTGAACTCTGAAGAAAACATTAATCATCAAGAACTGTGATATTCAACATTAAAAAAAAATTTTAAAGTCAGATAATTTTTAATAGCATGTGTGTTGTAACGTTTTTTTTATGACTTTCAAAATTTAAAGGATCGAATGGCAGTGAAAACAACTCTTAGTAAATTTTAAAGACATATCGCTCAATCATAAACATTCCCAACATACATATAGTTCTGAAACTTTATAATATCAAATTTAGGTGTCATAAATTTTGTAAAAATTAAAAGATTAAGGTATGGAGGGAAAAAAGAAGAAAAAAATTCAATTTTAAGACTTATAACTAAAAGACATTTCATTTTCCAAATAATGTTAGTATGTTTAATTTCTAATTTCGTATAACTATTAGTACTGTCATGGGAACTCTACTATTTAACGCCCAATCGAAGATGATTCGAAAATTTAATAAACTGTTATTAAGCTAATAAAATACACGGGACCAAATATTTTTGTTTTAAATATAGAAGCTTTTTTTATTTCAAAGTTAAAGTAAGGTGATAAGTTTCATTGCATTTGAATTTTTTTTAATTCAGTCATTTTTTAAGAAAATAATTATAGTGATCGACAAAACTAAATACACACAATAGGGGTTTTTTTGGGAAGGGGGGATTTTACTTTGGAAAAATCTTTGCAATTGCGTTAAATATTGAGCTCATAGCATGGATTATTTTTGCTGGATTTTAAACAAGTGAAAATTGTTTATTTTTGCAAATTCATTTATTATTGTTTAAGCAATAATTTTGATGCAGAATATTTATAGAACGCCGAGATAAAACTCCTTCCTTAAAATTAATCTATGTAAAGGTACTTTGTGACATTTATTTAACGTTGATAGTTTTTTTTAATGTAATACTTGAAGAGGACCAGGATAAAATTTCTACCATTGTAGTTGATAAACTACAAAAACGCGTACATCGTTATTCTGTATGCATTTCAGGTTCGCTGCAGTCTGTACAGCAGGGGTGGGCAGACTTTTCCAGGGTACGGGCTACTTCAAATTTTTTCAAGGTGTTGCGGTGAACCCAGTATCAGTGACCCACACAAGGGGGGGGGAGTCAATGAGTTCGGATCCTCATCCATACCCCATGATTTTTTTTCGATCGATTATAATCCCATGTATGTAGTACTTAAAATTTAATTAAGTATTTCTTGTAAATATTTTTTATTAATTAATCCTAATTATTTATTCAATAATTTATTTCTTACTGTTCTTTGTTTCCAACAATCTACTAAATGAAAAAAAAAAGTATATGTTTGGCAGCCTATTGGGGTAGGATATGAGAATGCCGTAGACATTCGATCTTGGACCACCACGCCCCGTTTGAAAAATTCACCAGTATGCCCACTGCCCAGGGTCATAGGTGTGGTGAGGTAAGGAAAAAATTAACAATATTTATTAGGGCTTAATAATAAATACGGAATACATACTTACCTACGTAAATAAGACGAAAAACTCACTTTTTTGAAAACGCGTTTAAAGCAAAAAAATACAAAAATTATATATAATAATAGCCACAAAAATAATAATATCTAATGATCCACTTATTATAACACAATTCAAACTAGATTAAAAAATAAAACATTTTCATCTAAAGTTAGTTCTCATAATTATAATTAGTAGAAGACTTAATTTGCGTACTGTCAGCCAATCTTGAATATTTCGGTATATAATTACTAACGGCTAATCTTCAGACGTTCCCGCCAAATTGTCTTGGCAATCCACCTGTCGATCGCGATCGACTTAACGCCCACCCCGGCTGTACAGTCGTAATTTAACAATTGGAAACGGATGAATCCGGGATTTGATTCTACTAGTTTCACTTAAGAGAGAGAGTGAAAAAAGATGCTATATTCTTAACCCGGCACTTTTCGCGCAGGGTATGCCATACCTACCGCCTAACTTTTTTCCAAGGCTCCATCTACACCTTTTTTTGGATAATGAATAGTTTCTCGTGTAGCTGACTTTAGGGTCATATCCTTTGAGGGGTCTTAGCTTGTAGGTGAATTCTAAATATATATATTTGGATACCGCCTCTTCGGGTATGTCATACCCTCGCGTGAATCCCCGTTACAGTTCTAAATGCATGAGCACGCTTTAAAATCTTTCTTATGCTATGGCGCATTATTGTAGTTATAATGAAGAAATGTGATATTTAAGTAATTTAGTTGATACAGTATTTAATAGATATAGTGCAACAGTATTTTCGGAGGAAGAAAGACTCTTTGCGGGGATGATGGTGAAGAATCGAATGATGAAGAGTATAATAGTAAGCGTGATTCCTCTACTGAAATCTATCCAGATAATTTAACTGAGGGAGTAATTATCGTCCTTGATAAAAAAAAAAATGACAACATCATTATCAATGGCTAAAAAATGTAATCATTAGCCAATGACAATATTTTTTGTGTTGTTGAACGTTGCGACAAAAAATACGCAAATTATTTTGTTACGTACTCAGAAACTTCTTACTAAACATCGAACCAGACGCTGATTTCTGCAGTGTTTTGGATTTTGATTTACAGAAGAATGTAAATAATGTAGAGACCAGCAAGCAATGCTTCTAAGAAATTAAAAAAAACATTAAGATCCAGTGAAAACATCGCACTCACTCGCGACGAAGACTGAAGGAGTGTATAAACAGTGTACTGAATACCCTAATAAAAGAAGAACAGAAAAACTAAATTTACTTGTGAAAAGAGTAATAAACAGATTGTATTTCCTACTTTTCTTCCTTTTTCACTTTTGTATGCACATTTTGCGGTGAAAACAGAATGTAAACACCCTTGGACATGAGATACCCTGCGCGTGAAATTCAGTTCGTTTTTTTCCGCACGAGGAATGCCGGGTTATTTCAATTAGGCTTCGAATCCATTTGACTTAAGAGAATTACATTAAGCAGGCTTTTCATTTTCCAAATTCAGGATATGGTATTTGGGAAATGAAGAACCTCTCTCCAGTGTTATTCTTGTAAGCCAAATGATAAACAGAAAAGGAATATTCAGAACTACAAGATGTATTATCTTGATTTCGTTGTGGTTAGGCTCGAATTAATATCGCCATAAAGCTACATCAAAATTAGTTTCGACGAATTTCGAATCATGGTCAAATACAGTGGAATATACAGAATTTTTTTTTATGAAGGAGGATATATTTAAGAAACATATAGATGAAAGCGCCTAGGTATCTTTAAGCTAAAAACTTAAAATCTGTTGGTCTGAAGGGGACCCAAAACCCCACACTTGTATACGCCTCTGGTCAAATGATGGTTCATTTTAACTTGCGCTCTTTTTCATCCTACTTTCCACACCACGCTACCTGAAGATTTTGTGACTCAGTTGAAGCTAATATGCGACGTCTCCTATCATTCCTTTCAAGGGACTTTTGGAACCAGGATTCGACCAGAGTCGGTGATCATGATCGCTATTTTACTGCGACTCTTAACGTATTGTGTAGCTATAGCTCAAATCAATATGAAGCTATAGAATTGTTTTCGAGAACTATTTTCATCCGTAGAAATATTAACTTCGTTAATTAATCTTATGAAATTTTGTTTTTGGTTGTAGTCATGGTAATCAATCACATTTAGGTGTTGCCTGATTCATCAAGAGAAATGTAGCAAAAAAAGTTTTTCCATCTTTCTCTCCGAAACTGTATATTTAAAGTATAAATACATCTTTTGGGTGAAAATAAAACATATAGTACATAATTTGTATTTTTGACTAATTTTTATCATATTGGACATTTTGAATAATAATAATCATTTTAAAAAAAGGGAATCTTAATGGCTAATCTGGAATGTTATGAATAGTATCTTTGGTTGAAACTTAGAACATTGTCCCGTCACAATTGGGATGAATAGAAATATCTAAAGCTGTAGTCGAATTCTAAAAAATGAAAAATTTATAACACATTAAATCCAACATTGGTATTTCTTAAAAAGTTTTTAAAAAATTGGATATATGTGATACATAAGGCATCCAAAAATTTATTGAAAAAAGATAACTTACATAAATGTGCAACTTTGAAATAGTTTCGGAGTTTATCATAAAAGTAAAAATAATGTTAACATATTTTTAAAAATTGATTCTATGATAAACTACAAAATTGAGTAGGAGTGTGAAACTTTTCTTGCAGCAATTTATTATCCAAAGAATGAGCAATCGCTTATTATAGTTCATTTTTATGCATTTTTAAAACTACGTAAATATATGTTTCCGTTAAATAAATTCTTTAGTTAGAAATATACTGAAGATTGAGTAATAAACATGTTCGTGCTAAACAAACTATTCCTTTTAAAGAAAGTAGAAAAGTCATCAGCAGATGTTTTTTAATTAATATGAAAAAGCAACACAAATATTCAGAAATCCCAAAGCAAATCTATCGCTTCAAAGAATAACACAAATGTCCTTGAAACATTCATATTATTTTCTATAAACTCGATTATAATTCGTGAATTCATCCTTTGAAAGACTAGAATATAATGCTCGCTACCGTTAGTCTTGAATGCAGTGGAAAGTAGAGAAAATTATCAACGGTTTTTATAAAAATGAATTATATTCAGTCAGCGAGAAGTTGAAATACGAAATCATTACTAATATGGCATGAATCTGCTGAAACATTTTACCAAAAGATACAATTTTTTTTTTCTAATGAAAGAGGAGAATAGCCTAAAACTTGTGGTTTAATAATCCAAATAAGTTTCAAAAAAATAATGATTGTATTATTTTTGGCAGCAGAGAATTAAAAATCCTATTAAATAAATTATTAATTATTTATATACACTCAAGAGCCAAAACATTATGACCACCTGTCAATAACGAAATGGCGCGCAACACAGCTTCAACCTCCTTGGCATGGATACCACAAATTCTTGGTAGATGGCCGGAGATAGATTGTACCAGATGTTTAAGCAACGGTCACGCAAATCCGAGATATTGCGAATTGGTGGTCTTTGAACTCTGAGCTGCCGTCCCATGACATCCTAAATGTGTTCTATCGGATTGAGATCCGGTGAGTTAGGCAGCCAGGACATTAACTGGAATTCAGCATCATGTTCTTCGAACCACTCCAACACAATTTTAGCCTTGTGACACGGGGCGTTGTCCTGTTGGAACATTCCATTTCCAGCTGGAAAAACAGAGGCCATGTAAGGGTGCAACTGGTCCGTAATGATGTTCAGATACCCTGTAGCATTCATGGTCTGCTCTACCACAGCCACGGGTCCCAGAGATGCCCAAGAGAACGTCCCCCAAAGCACAATACCGCCACCACCGGCCTGTGTATGACCTACTATACATTGAGGGAGCAACTGTTCTCCTGGAAGACGGCGTATCCTGACACGACCATAGGCGTGATGAATGACAAACCGGGATTCATCTGACCAGGCAACTCTCCCACTGATCCATGGACCATGTCGCGATGTTCCCGGGCCCAGCGCAGACGCAATTGGCGATGACGCTTGGTCAGCAAAGGCACACGAGTGGGACATTTGCTGCGTAGCCCCATATCCAACAGTGTCCGCTGAACAGTGTGCTCCGATACTATTCTACTTGGCCCTGCATTGTATTGGGCTGTCAGCTGAGCCACTGTCTGGCTCCTGTTTTGCTTCACCATTTGAGACAGTCTCCGCCGACCTTTTTCTTTAATAGCGTGTGGACGTCCAACACCATGTCGTCTACTGCTGGTTCCACCGTCATTCATCCACTTTGCATAAGTACTAACAACTGTAGATCGCGAACAACCCAGGAGTCGTGCAGTTTCGGAAATACTTGTTCCGAGCCTTCGAGCCATTACAATCTGCCCTCTATCAAAGTCGCTTAGATCCGCAGCCTTTCCTATCACACACAGAAGTGAAATAATGATTCTTCAGACTCTACAGCAGCTGTTAAATACCACTTCCACCTGATCACGTCATCCAGGCGAGTTCATTGCAAAATGTAGGGGTGGTCATAATATTTTGGCTTTTGAGTGTATATATATATAAACTATTATTTTTCTGTATTTGCAGAATTTGTATTGAAAAGAACTTGGAGTTTAAATTTACCGATCTTGTTCAAAAACCTAGTAAATTTCATAAATAAGGAAAAAACACAGATACCAACACTTGTACGTAATCTTAGCGATTCTGCGTAACAGTTAAGAACACTAGACTAGTTCTTCCTCCATAGCCAACGGCTATAATCACGCCATTTAAAAGCGGCTCGAGTGAAATTGCTTGTCATCTTTAAGATAATGCCAGTAGTATTGATAGCCATTTAAATTAATTTTTTTTCTCACCTGAGAATAGGACAGAATTGCATTTAGTGAACCATGACATGTGTTCTTTTGTCTGATCCACGTCACCTTGCTTTGTGTAATTTTGACCATTTTGGATGAGGTTTTCTCATTCTGAACTGGAAAGTTTTGGACCTTTTTATTCTGTTTTATATGGTGTGTCTTGAGACGTCCTTTAGTCCTGCTTATATTTTGACTTTGAAATGATTGAATCTTTTTTCTAAATTCCAGGAAAATTTTTCTTTTATAACGGGGATTTTTTTTTGGTCGTCCTAGAATCACGTTACGACCAACTAAATATTAGTAGGCGAGAATTCATCCTACCTAAGAAAAGCTTTGCTTTCATTTTTATGGCCTAAAGATTGCTCTTTTCTAAAATCGTATTCAAGGATATTCTTCTAGGCATTTTACAAACAAAAAATAGGATTTATTACATTACGAAAGAAAGCAATACAATCATTCCATCTTGTCTTATAACGCTGCTTGTGGTTCAACACTACATTGAACCATTACAAATATCCTACTTTTTTTTACAACCTTAAAAATGAATGTCTTTCACATTCTTCGTAAATGAAAGTGGTAGATAATAATTTTTCATATGTATAATGGAAAATTACTATTAGAAGAAGTAAAAACAATACTAATATATATATATATAATAGAATATAATTTAACTATAAATTTGCACCAAATTGTAGTGTATTACTTTTTTTACAAAGTGTATAACGTATTCTTCAGATTTATTTGATATTTTTATTAACACACATGATTAAATATTCTGTTATTAATGATTAAGTAATTTGCATTTTTAAAGATTATTTTTAAAAGTTTTTGAATTTGCTATGCCTGATTATAGCCAAAGTTGCGAAATATGCGGCCAAAGCTAGGAAGGAAGTCCAGTGTCCTGTTTGTCGCATAACGATGGTGGGATCTGAAGAAGAAACTAATAAACACGTAGCTCTCTGTTTTCAAAATGTAAGTCTGTGCAAATATAAGTCACATTAATTTTTTTTTGTAGGAATCGAGCTGAATCATAGGGGTTGCCCATATGAAAAGTGGACATGTTCAAAAAACAAAAATGATTTTATTGAAAATCAAAAGAAATCGCTCTGAGGGTTGTAACACAAGTCCCATCGTTTCGGCAGCAGGTCTATGTCTTCACTCTAGAAAAACTGTGGTTGATTCTTGGGAAAGCCTTGCCCACCTTCCTTCATTTAATCGCCCAAATTCAAACGTAATACTGTCTTAAATGGCCTAAAGGCCCAGAAGTTACAGGATGACAAATCCGGACTGTACGGTGGGTATTCTAACATTTCCTATTGGGTTTTTATGTTGCCTTAGTTTCGCGGGAGACGTGTGGGTGTGGACATTGTCATGGAGATCCAATATCGCTTTTGCTGCCCTTCTCAAAAACTTTTACACCAATTGTTCCAAGACGTTCGATCTAAACAGTGCTCGCCAAAGATTGTCACTATCCGTCGGTAGATGCCCGCATTACACTCACCTACGGCAATCAGAAACCGTACTACCGCACGTTGTTCCGATCTGGACGTATCCTTATATGTCACGACTTTACTTTCAATTAATTTCCTTTGCCTCTAACAAATTTCGCTGTTAAACATTGCGTACGTTTTACACTTCCTACCATCCTTCGTGTCCCTTTTTGATAGCTCTGCTATTGCTACAATCATTCTTCCGCAATCACGTATGTCCACTTTTAGTCGGGCAACCCTTATATATTCATTCTTTGATACAGTGATGAAGTACACGTTTGGTATTAAACAAGTGGGGATCCATTGACTGCTAGTAATTGTCGATTGAATGTCAAAATCAATAATTGGTGTAGTCTGATCGAAAATGCATGCTTGAATATATCGATAATAAAGACTTATCTCTTATTGCCATGCTTCTGCCAGGCATTTATCAATTGTTGATCAAAATTTGCAATATTCTAGTTTGTCCGAATTTATCCCATGCATGCTCGATTGGCGAGAAATCTGGTCATCTTCCTGACCAAGAAAAAGTATCAAAAGAACGGAGATAATTCAGGTATATGTGAACCTTCGGACCTGGTATTAAGTTGCTGGAAAATTGCACCAGAATGTGATGCTATGAAATGGATAAGCTTACAGCACACATTCAATAGCAAACAGTTGTGGTAATTCGGCCCGTCTCAAGATCATTCGATCTTGCCTTGCACTGTTACAGCTTGGGCTTCCATAGCCTTCATTTTGCTAAAAGTTCCTGCCAGTGTTTTTACATTGCCATGACCTTACAATGTAAGTGGCCTCCTATTGCTCGATATGACCAGCTTGCTTCAAGCACCTCGACAATGCGGCCACATTCGTCATCTAATTGTGTTTAAAAAGAATTCAAAAAAAAATTTTTTAACAGCATTATATGACTTTATTTCTTGGAAATTGTTGTAACAACAATCGTTCGTAGTTTGTACATAATGTTGAATGCATAGTAGAAACACGCGCTATGACCGAAGTAGACATTTATTGGTCTTGAAAAGAGAACCATTTACATACTTGGTGTACAAGAATTTTCATAAGAATTATGAATTTTTTAAGGGTGCTTTTCTTTCTCTTAAAAGAGCGTGTATCCTTTTATTCAGGAGTGGGTGGACTTTTCCAGAGTATGGGCTATTCTAATGTTTTAAGATACTGCGGTCCACCTAGTGGCATATGTAAGGCCATTCTGAATTAAAATGTTATATTTTCTTTTCTTAACACTTGCTGTCGACATTGTATTCCTCTTTTAAAATATGACTATTTTTACTACAAAAACACAAGTAATACTAAATTATCAAGCTTAATGCTTGCACAACTATAGGCGACTGCTAGAACGTGGGCGTGTTCAATGCAGCCGAGCAGAGAACATATATAACCAATTAATCTAAAACCTACGTATGTACTTAATTTGTTCGCTGCCAACTCCGGAGCCTTTTGCCGGACATGACATCAACGTAGGAACACAATCTCATGGAAGTGCAAAATGTAGAAAGTTGTCTCAATAACCACTCCCATGCTACTGCGGGAAGAGCTGATCATTAACATTTATTCTCCCCTTACGTCGGCATGTGGGAAAAAATTCATTAAAATGCTGGCATCGCATTAATCACTTTCTCCCCTACAGTGGCGTGAGTGAGTGATGAGTGAATATTAACATCGCACTGTTCAGCTACACGAGGGCTTTTGGCGACGGACCGCGTATTTTTGGACCATGGTCAAGTGACGCGGACGACACCTGAGCTGGCGCCCCCTCTCCTAACTACCACACCACACCAACGGGAGGACATTTGAGCTCTCGACAGATTTAACGTGCATCGCTCCCCTACACGGCGGGGCTTCAGTGGTACTGGGCTCGAACTCATGACACGCTAGCCATGATCCGATGCCTTGACCACTTGGCTACCGCGGCCACCCCCTGCAGCGGCAGTGAAGGTGTTAAGCGTCAATTGTGCGCTTTCAAGGAAGGTATATGTGTCGTCTACACATTTATCGAATATTTGCTAAAGTAAACACACAGTCACATCAATTGTGAAAAGCTAATTTAGTATGCCTGTCTTAGTGCCTTGGTGAACCCCAAATTTTCTTGGTGGTTCACCGGTCGATCGCGATCGAATTAGTGCCCCTACTTGTATGTAATAAAATTTCTTCACTTGAATCACTCTTTTCTGGGAAATTTTCCATCCAAAGTATAGATAGTGCTCATGCTAATTTATTCGAATTCCTACTTCTGGACTGTTTCCAAGTTTTTGCTTAACATCTAAGAATTTCAAAGGGGGAACTTTTCAAGTAAAGAACAGAAATTTCTATTTGCCATCCAGACTCATGCGGCACACTCTTCCATATTCTTATCTTTTCACCTGCTAATTGTGTAATTTTTTTTGTATGGAAATTATGCATTTATAGGAGAGTGATCAATTGTATGTATAATTAATTAAGGGTGGGGCAATTTCTCCTTTTTGAAATAGAAGACTAGCCTATCTATCTATTAAATTCTCTTTCAATTTAATACTTGAGGAATAAAAACATATTTTCCCTTCATACACTGCTGGCCACCGTAAATGCAACACCAAGAAAGACAAAAGATAGCACAACAAAATTTATTTTGTAGATAACATGTTGACCAAGTATCAAATGATTAAATTTATAGACTTCTGTGAAGTGTGGTTCCTGCCAGAATCAGTAGCCAGAGTAGCCACCATTGTTGGAGATCACCGCTGCCACACGCCTCGGCATTGATTCAAAGAGACTTTGGATGTGTTCTTGGGGTACAGCAAACCAAGCAACTTCCACACGTTGCCAAAGTTGATCTGTTGTGGCAGCTGGGGGTGTAATCTGGGTCAATCGTTGAGCAACCATGGACCACATGTTTTCTATCGGCGAAAGATCCGGAGAGCGAGCCAGCCAGGGAAGCAATTCAATCTGGTGATTGACGAAGAACCTTTGGACAATGCGTGCCACGCGTGGTCGCGCATTAGCCTGTTGAAATATGGTTGTGGCCAAGCCCTGAAGGTAAGGAAGGACAACTGGCTCCAACACCTCGGAGATGTAGCGCTGGCTGTTTAAAGTACCGGCAATGCATACTAGAGGAGTGCGAGACTGATATCCAATACCGCCCCATACCATAATACCCGGTGCAGGACCAGTGTGGTGGTGCATAACGCAGCTGTTAAGCATCCTCTCACCACGGTGTCTCCAGACTCGAATTCCGACCATCGTGGTGTTGCAGACAGATGCATGACTCGTCAGTAAAGACAACATTCCATTCTGCCACCCACATGATGTGTGTCTGCGCTGAAATTCTAATCATTTGCATATCTCACCTCCGCTAATGCATGTTGTAAATTTCATGTTATTTGCGTTCTTCCTTCAAGGTGTTGCATTTACGGTGGCCAGCAGTGTATATGTATTTTGCAGATAAGTTTGTATTCTTCAGTTTTAATTTGAAAAAAATGAAAACTCACATTAATATTATTTTTTTCTTTTGAACATTTCGAGACTTTTAATTTTGTTTTGATAATTTATGAATACTCTTAAGAAATATATCTAAATATTGAAATATTTATTGCCTTTTTCAGGATGAAAATTCTGATGAACTTATTGTTGTAGATGATGATGATGACGAGGAGAGTTTTGAGGAATTTGAAATTGGTAATGAAACAAGGATTCGAACTATCAGCCTTGTGCCTGGAGGTTACAGATGTTAGTATACTGTAATGTATGCACATTAAATGAAACAAAAAAGTCATTTAACATCTTATTACTTTATTATGTGTACTTTGGGGTCTGTAAGCTAAACTCTGAAGCAATGTTTTAGAAAAACTGCTTCCCTTTTTTCCCTTAAAAAAAAGAAGAGGAAGAAAAACTCTATTTTAGTCAATGATTAACTACATATCTGCATTTTTGTTATCTAATTTTATTAAATTTCTAGTGATTGAATTTTCTTAAAGAAAACTTTTTACTTCCATTGCTTTAAAATATCACTATTGTATTTATCCCCTTTCAAATTATTATCAAAAACTTGGAAACAAAAAATTTATCAGAGCAGTAACTGTTTAATTTTCCTGCTTAATGTTTGCAGTTTATTGCAGAACTATCACAAGGGTAAAATGCATCACTGCTTTTTAAAAAGATTTTTTAAAAATTGCTAACAGCAAAAATATTTTTAAAAATTTGTATTCTTTATTTGGCTCTGTTTTATAAGTCTGCATACTTACAATAGATAAAATATACCAATCATTATATTCCTAATTGCATAAATATAGTTTTATAATAGGAGATGCATAGTTTTTGTTCATTTTTGGTATATTTCCATTGGATAGGCAATAATTTTCATTAAATTTAAGAGTTGATGCAAAATGCAACAATAATAATTAAGTTAACAATACATCAAAGTTAAAGAAATTATTCCATATGTGTGTATATTTGATAAAATTTCATCTCGTGAATAAATATAATTAAATTTATTAAATAAATCAAATTTATGTAATTTAAAGTTTATATTCAATTATGTACCTAAGAATAAGACAAGATTTTTGTTTTTTGATGAATATTTTTAAGATTATTCTTATATTAATTTAGTTATTTTTAATAGCATTAGAAGGGCCAACTGCAAAGCGTAAGCATACAGATGAAGATGACGATCTTGAGATAGATGTTGATGATACAATGTCTTTTGGTCAGCCTCAGTATCCTTTCAAACAGTTTTTTTTTTTTAATAATTCTTTTTTACAATGGTATCACTAAGATTAGTGTAATCTGTTCCTTGATTGTTGTTTTTTTCCAAGTCATACTTATTTATTTCCCCCATCTGTAGTTTCAATATTGTATTATGATAACAATGAAAAATTATAGGTACTTGTGAAAACTGAGAGAGATTTTCAGAACTATAAATATTTTAAAAATTGAAACTTTTCTTAAATTGAATTCATATTGATAATTTCATTTTTGGTATCCTTCAGTTCAGAACTCAATAATATCCTTGGAAAAACTGATAAAGCGGAAGGATCTTTGTATAGATAGACACCTTAGCTGCCCACACCATTCATTGAGATGTTATAATTAATTGTTAACGTGTATAAATTTGGTTATGTGTGTGTGCACAAGTTATCAAAATATTTGTTATCTACTCTTAAAATTGAATGTAATTATGGAGATCACTCATGTAGAATTCATTTTGATTCCATTCTATCACTTTTTACTCTATGAAAAAAAGTGAGTATTTCTGTTAAGCCTATCTTTTAGGATATTACAATATTAGAAAATATTTAATTGATGTTACATTTAAAAAAATGATGCTCAACTGTGCTTTAAGAATTCACCAAAATATCCTTTACTTAGCACTGATATACTGAACTTGATGTTATTCCAAATAGAACTTCTGATGAGAATGAGGAAGAAGTTCGTGATCAACTCCGAAAATCTGTGCTTATGTAAGTTGGAAGTTAAGAGATACTATATATATTCTTTCTGATAATATGTATTGTAAGAATTTTTAGCATTAAGTTTTTTTTTTATTATTGATATGAATATTCTATCCTTCTTGTTTCGGTGACTGAAATCACTTGAAATTATTTTAGCAAAGTAAAAATTAATTAATTTCATTTTTAAAATTTGGGAATATTAAATTCTACAATTTTGAGAGCTTTCTATATTTTTCAATTTAATTTTTTATACATGCTGTTTTAATTCCCAGTTATTTTGTACTTTTTCACTTTACAAATATAGATGTATTATTGTATTACGGGGTGGGCAAATAGTGACCCACAAAGAGTTTTTTTTGTGGCCCACCTAGACAGTCACAAAACTGAATAGACAAAAAATATTCTCCATATTTGGGTGAACATATGATTTTCAGCATTGTTTTTCTTACTTGAAGATCAGCAACAGCAAATATAGATGCAATTTGCTGGCATAAACTTGCAAGCTGTGATAATTCCAACTAACAATCCCACTCCTGATTTTAAAAATATCATAGAAAAATGTAATGGGGTACATTTGTCTCATCACTGATTCTAAAATTAGATATATTTTCAGCTATATAGATATGAAAACTGTGCAATAAATAACCTGAATAAATCTGCCACTATTTTTCTTAACTTATATTTATTGATTTCTATGTAAAATTTTTTACCTTTTCTGAGATGCAAAGTTAACTAATGAATGCAATCATTTTTAAAAGGTGTGGCTTACTGGTATCCTCTGCTTTCACATTGTACCCCTTGAACTAAAATAGTTGCCCACCCCTGTTGTTTTAAATCAGTATATTGAATGTGCTTATTTAAGTATTATGTATTATCGTAACCTATCGACGACATTATATGAAACAAAGCCTATGAGTGCCAATTCAGTGCGTATGGCACATAGGAAATTGTGGTTGCCAACTTGGCAAGTTATTAATAGAGTTGGTGATTGTTGCGATAGTACGTAAGTACTCTTATTTATTTTTATTTGGATTCTTTAATCATTTAAATAAAACATTTGCAAATTTTTTTTATTTGTACTCATTATGCAATGGTATTTAAATAACTAGAATTTTGTACTCAATCAATATTTGTAGATGGAAAATCTTATACTTTATCTTCATAATTTTATTGTAAATCTCAACAAAATATTTCTAAGACATGTTATTTATTTATAAATGTAAGGTGTTTTTTTTTGTTAGAAAGATTCCTTATGCATTTTTCAGAAATTGTAAAAATTTAGTTTTTGACACTTTGGTGGGAGAAATTATTCACATTTATAAACTAACATTTGTTTGCTTTTTCATTTAAATAAGTTTTTGATTTCTAATGTTTCATTTTTTAAAATTGTAATAATTTGGAAATAAAAGAAACTTAATTACCCTACTGCAGGGGGGGGGGGCCAACCTTTCGCACATTGGAGTTGTAACAGTGGCACATAAAGACTTATGGAAAAATTAAGATATTTGAAAAAATAATGATAAATAACATTTTTAACAATTTTACTAAAATACAATTGTCTTAGTCAAAAAAAAAAAACCCTTCAAAATTTACTTTAAATATGCTTAATTAATTGTGTTTAGTATTTAAATAGAAAATTATCATGTAAATAATACTCTTCCTTGTGTTGTGCTCTACTTTTCCAAGGAAAGTGCCCTCAGAAGATTTTGGAATTTGAGGGAGCATGTTTTAAAATATCTGGAAGAAAACAATGAACTTTCCAGTGAGGGCTTGTTACTCAAGAATGAAGATTGACTATGGAATTTAGCTTTTTTTTTACTTAAATTATGGGACATTTAAATAACAAATTTAAAAATACAGGAAAAAGATTACACTTTTCCTTCACTGGTTGTTCATTTTTTTTTTCTTTGGTGAACACACGTTTGCTTTTGAAAAAAGGATTAACACTTTTCACATTGATGCAAGAACTAGTTATCAAAGTTGATAATGCTCAGAACTATGATAGATTTAAAATTTTAATATCCATTTTGCAAGATTATTTCAGTGCTAGTTTTGATAATTTTCAAGATGATAAAAAAAATGCTTATCTTTTCACAAATCCTTTATCAATTACTCTGCAAGACGTTCTTTGTTACCCACCTGAAATCTAAATTGAAATTATTGCTTTTCAGTGTAGTATTGGCCATACTACTCTAAAAAACAAATATAAGGAACTTATTTCAACTGCAAGTGAACCTAATTATATTGAATTTTGGATATTTGTACCAACAATCAATTTTTCAAATTTGTATGATTTGGCTGTCAGACATGGGATCAACATATGTTGGTAAACAAAGTTTTTCTTTTGTGACCATAATTAAATCCAAAATATATCTCAAAATTAACTGATATACACTTAAAACAACCTAATTTTCTTAGCATCCTTAAGAACTAAATCTAATATAGATTACTCTTCCTTTAAAAAAAAAAGTACAAATGCAAAAGCTACATTAAGCAAGTTCTGGCTGTTTAATAATTATTTAAAATCATATGTTTCAAGTTACTCAATTTTAATTTATGCCTAACCTAACAGATTGAGCATAAAAAGCTTATTAGCAACAAAACCTTAGTTTGTACTTTTGTCTTTAACAAAAAAGACATTATTTCTAAATTTCCACTACTTAGATAGAAGCTTAAAAAAAAACAGTGCTATTTGCGTAAAAACTCCACAAGCCTATATGCTATGTTTTTTTCTCATTTCATATTATTATTATTTGATGGAAAAGTTGGAAGTGACATGCATAGTTATTTTTATTTGATAGTGGCACTCTCCCCAAAAGGTTGACTACCCCTGCTCTAGTGTATATATTAGTAGTGTATTTATTAATATTTTGCCTCCAAAGTATGGAAGAAAAGTAAAATTTCACCACTCTATATAAGGTTAAACACAATAAATTTTGAAATATTAAACATTTTTTGTAAGAAACATTTTTAATTGCTTGGTGTTGAGTATTATTGTTATAATATACATTGAGTATATCTCTTGTGTTGTGTAAAGTTTGCATATTTCTGATTTATTGCTTATTTTCATTTTTCAGAGATCCAAATGTTCAGCCTCATGTTCTGGAATCTCGAAAATGGTCTGAGATCGAAAGTAAATACTTTTCTATTTTTATGCATGAATATTTCCTTTACGTAAAAGCTGTTTTAAATGAAATATTAAATAATTAAACTTATTTTTCATAAATCAGTTAATAATTTAAGACATTCTGTCATAAACTGAATTCATTTTTCAAATATAATTAAATACATGCAAGAATAGTGTGCTGTTTATGTAGTAGTAGTTTAAACATATTATTGATATACTTTGCATTATTGATATGATAAAAAAGAAACCTTATTTGCTTATCCACAAAATGAAAAATTTTCCTTACATTTCTGTGTTTAATTGTTGCATTACAATAGTTAAGTATATTTTTTTAAAGCGAAAGGAAAAAACAATAAAAATTTTGAGATTGATTGAAGAATCATAAACAGATATCGTTGGTTCTCTGTAAAAATGAAAAATATTGTTTTTTATATTATTATCTTTTCAAAATAGTGATTCATTTCATGTTCTCTAATATTCTTTTACAAATTTTGTTCATCAATATTGTTTTAAAATGTATATTGTGATAATTTTAATGTACTTAATAAATTAGCTTTTTAAGTCGCTGTAGTTTTAGATGTGTATTATGCTTTCATTAAATTTTAAGTTTCTTTTAATGTGCTATGTCAAATTTTAAAAAATTATAGTAGTGTGGCAAAAAAATTGAATAAAAGAATTAAATCAGTTTGTTTCTTTACAGATTCAGAGGAGGAAGACTCTAGAGGATCTAGGTAATTTTTAATCAGATATTTAGAAATGAAATAGAGGTATACATATTTAAACTGAAACACAGGGAAGTATTTTAAATATTTATATTATACAAGATTCTTAGTGATTAAAATGGATGATAAAATTAAAAAGGCTTTGTATTGCTTTTATAAGTTTTAAATTTGAAAGTTTCAATATTTTGAATCCTTTTATTAAAATATTGTATTAAAACTACAGCCAATTTAATACAGTTAGGTAGAATAAATATCTGGCTAAAGGTAATCATTCAATCAAATAAAGAATCAGTTGATGGGCAGATATTTAAAAACACACAAACAATGGAGACGTGATGTGAAAGGTTGCGATAAGTGAATAGGAATTCAAAATTGTACATAATTAGAAAGATTAAAAATTAATTTTGTAACTATATCATGATTTATTTAAAGTTGGTCCATAGAATTAACTAATAGAAGAAATCTGTCGGATATAGCCAACAAAACTGTGATAGACATTGAAAAAAAATATTTAGTTTCAAATTTTTGTTAATGGTCAAAAACAGAAGAAGCATGCATTGAAATTTGTTTTCGACCATGGGTGAAAATAATGACAGCATTTGGTGACTTTTTTTTTTTTTTTTTTTTTTTTTTGACTTGGTAAAATTGGTTAACAGTATTAAATATGTATAATAAAAAAAAAATTCTAAAAAAATACATAATATTGCCAATTTTTAGTAATATTAAAATAATTTGGTTTAATGTTTCCAAAAAGAAAACCAAATTAAGAATAAATTAGCTCAAGGAGCATTTAAAAAAAGAGAAATTAAATTTGTCTTAAAATTCTGACTAATTTATCTATACTTGGATTCATTTTTTTTTTTTTATTCTTGAATACACAAAAAATAAATTGATACATCAGTGGATGGATTGAAAAGTGTGAATATTTTTTGGGAATTTTTCTTAGATCAAATAAGAATTTGAAGCGAAATTTTTATATCTTTAAAAAAAGTCATTTTTTTGTGAAAGCTGACATAAAAAATAGGCACACACACATACACTAACTTTTTATTTTATACATAGTTATAATAAACCAAAAATGTATAACATTTTTTTTTCTTCTTTTAATGTTTTCTGTCTAAATGCTTTGTGATGGATGGAAACTTTTTTCATTTGATGCTTTTGTGTAAATGTAAAAGAAAATTGCTAGTGAATTAATTTTTTTCAGTCATTTTAAAAATACATACAATTTTAATTTATAGCATCATATTTTTCTTGTTTTTTAAAACAATTTTATATTTGAAGATTTTATTACCATATTAACTTCATTATTTTCTTTTTTAGTAAAATTCCAGATGACTCTGCATCAATAGAAAATGGTAATATAAGAATTTTCATTTTTGTATATTTCTTTTATTTTATTACATAATACAATATTTGTTTAAATCTCAGCAGCACCCCAAATTTTCAACACATTTTTGTGAAAAAATAAAAAAAAACAATGTAAAATGGTTTATTGCTATGAAATGTTTACAAAATTAAGAAGAATGTTAATGAGAACTAATATAAAGTGAATAATTGATTCATCTTACTAGTAGAAATTTTTTAAAATACTTGCATAAATCTGGAATTGTTCTGACTATCAGTATCATGTGTAATTTCCCTATCCAACAAATTTTTTGGTCTTCATTTCTTACCCGCGTATGATTTTCAGTAACATTAACATTGGGAAAAAAGTGCAGCATAGATTCAAATAAATACAGTAGTAATGTTGATGATTATTGTTAACTACCATGTATTGCTTTGAAAACTGAAAAAAAAGAAAATGTGTTTGATCATTTTTTACTTAACATTGCCTAAAATGGAAACATTTCTAATGGATAAATACAAATGTGATCCATTTCCAATTTATAAAACATTTTTTTCTGAAATTTAATATTATTTATAAAATTTGTTAAATTGTAAATTTGCTGTTGCATATAAATATTTGCACCGTTTAACAATTTAAGTTAAAATTTCCAGGAAACATATATGCCATTTAAAATTTTTTTTAATTATTTTTGAAAGCTATTATTATATAAAAGCATATTTATCTCTATAATTTTGATTTGTATAAAAAAATAAATTTATAAAACAATTAATAATGATGTAATATTTACCAGGTTGGCACTTTAAGGAGTGGGAATGAAAAGTTCTTCACATTGTCCACCTTTTAAAACTATATATTCCATCATGCTTGCTTCCAAAACCTAAGTATCTTTCTTTACAAACAGCTTTCTTAATTTCTTTTGAAAACTTGGTATAACAGTATATTTGAATTAATATTAAACTACAGTTGCACAAAAGTCATTGATGACGGATCTCACAATTTTGAGCTTTAATCAAGTTGCAATATATTTTATTGAGTTATCCTCTTCTGTATTGGAATTTAAGATTCTTGTAGTTGAAGCTGGACTCTGACATTTTTTTTCTCCTAATGGGGTTGCACATTGATATTTTAACCTTTGCAGACCTAATACACTCCCCAGGAGCTAATATCACTTTTTAGTACTGCACCATATAGGCGATACTAATTACCTCAAGTAATTTTGACATCCAGTTTACTCCCCAGAGGGAAGCACCTGAGCTCTTGAGGATTCAAACCTGTAACTAGGATTTTAATTTTGCTGAGAACATCCAAGTCGAACAGACTCTAGGTATCTTTTACGTGCTATATAATCATACAACATGGCCACTGTCAATTTTCTGCATCATGAAAATCCACCGACTTGGGCCGGGGTCGAACCCACAACCTCCAGCAACAAACCAACCATGCCACCCAGCGGGCACTCTGACATTATGGACACTTAATACTTATTACATTTTTAAGTGCTAATTATCTGCTGTATTTCTTTCTAGATGTTTCAATTAAAATTACCATTTTTATTAAGCTTCATTGGGTTTTAGTGAACTTTGTTTCGCTGTTTTCTTTAATATTCATTCAAGGACAACAAAAATAAAACTAGGTGTAGGTATTTGCTTTCTTCTGAAAATTATACCCTTTTTTATGATGAGTGCTTATGCTTTTTTATATTTTGAATAAGTCTTGTAATGGTGTCTTATAAATTCCTGTTTCTTTGTTTATTCAATATCTAGAAAGAAAGGGTTTTAAATAAATAAAAATTGGCAAATTAAATGAATAAATTCAGAAAATTTATCAAATTTTTTTTTTTTTTTTGAAAACTGGTTATGGTCTTCAAAATGTACAGCATAATTTAATTAGTGTTTTAAAAAACTGCTTATAAAAATATTATATCATATATAATAAGAAGTGAAACTATTTTTTATAAAAATGCATATAGCATTTTAATGATTAATTTTGTTTGTCGTTTCAGATGATACAAAGACTAAAGAACAAAAGTTAGTATTTCTATTGAATATTTAGAATTGATGTGTGCGTGAATGAAAAATTACATATGAGTGTGTGTGTTTGAATCAATTGTGTGAAATTTGCTTAAGAATTTTCAATCTTAGAAATTTGATGTCTCTGAATATTCTAATAAACAATAGTAAAACATCAAATGGAAGGATAATAAAAGGCTTTATGGTTTTTTATTATTATTTGCACACAAAAAATTATTAAAAATATTATTTTTGAAAGATAGATAATGAATTTTTTTATATACCTAATTCATTTATATTACTTTTTTTATTGCTAATAATAAATCTCCATATTTTAAAAAAATTACCACCTTTTTAAAAATATTCACTTATAATCCATGATGTTACTGTATGGAAAAAATATTGCATTATATCATCACAACTCGCTCATAATTTGTTTATTTGGGGCTTCATTTCAATTAAATATGTTAGCATTAACTCATGATTTTCAATTGTTTATATTTTTTGAAGGATTTAGATTGATAGCTCCATTAAAAAATTGCTGTTTTTGAATCATTCATACATCTATATTTAGTTGTATTATATTAATCTTTTTAAAAATGTGTTTTTTTTAATAAAAAAATTTAGCATTTGAAGAACTTAATTTTAAATTGTTTTTAGTAAAATATAATTAATAGAAAACTATAAATAATTATATTAAGAGATTATTTCCTTATAATTTCACTAATGTTTTCTCAACAGTAAATATAAAATACCATATTATTGTCCCATATTTAAATCTATATATTGTATACATACATCAGAATCCTAGATGAAAAATGACAACAATGGGAGAGATTTTTAAGTTGATTTTTGTCATTTTGAAATGTGTATAACTTTTAATCATCTTTCACTTTACTAAATCAAAATATCTCATAGAATTCAATTAAAATATAATTTTCCATATTTACTTACAGGAGATTTTTTCAAAATTTTATCCATAATTTGCTTCTATTTTTTTTAATGCAAAATTTAAATAAAAGTTTTTTATTAAATTCTTATTGTTTTTATGCTTTATTTTTTTCACAGAGTCAAATTAATTAATCTAAATGAGGATAATTTAAACCAATATAAGTAAAGATAATTTATTTTTCTTTTTATATTACAGAAATACCTTACCTGATCACATTATTTCATCCTTGAAGGAAAAAATCAAAGATTTGGGAGATCAAAATAAAGACGTCAAATGTCTCATATGTATGGTACGTTGTTAATATATGCATTTATACAACACAATTTTTCGCACTTTTTAAAATGAAATGTGCAGTGTGAAGATATAATATTTTTTCAAGTGTAAACATATTTTTATTGAACCAATATTACACTATTTAAATAGGATTCTTACACAAAACCAGTTGTCTCTACAACCTGTTGGCATGTTCATTGTGAAGAATGTTGGCTAATGACTATGGTGAGTTATATATAAATAATATGAAATTGAAACAATTCTAAATTGACTACAAGCTTTCAAAATACAAATGAAGCTGTTAAAATAAACTTATTTATACTCTGATCCTCAGACCAATCCCAACCTACGATTCCCCTATTTGGAGACATGCAGTGAATAAAGTCTATATATAATATTTAAAATTACACTCCTGCATTAATTTCTAATTGGCCATATTTATATCTGGATGTGTAATACATTAATATTACTTTCTGTTGTATTTATTTTATGCTAAAATTGTAATATTCGCAAGCAACACCATTCCTTGCATTATAATGGAGACTTAGTGACCATGTTGGCAACTGTCGACCATTTTTGGCGACCATATGGATGCTTCTGGAAATTTCTAGAGAAATCTATTAATATCACAATCTATGATGTGAAGAGATCTTTTGAGAAATATCTGTGTAGAACAGGGGTCGGCAACCTTTTGAGCCAGAAGAGTCAAACATTACAATTTACAAAATTTTAAAGTTTTTAAAGAGCCACAAAAATTTTTCTTGCCAACAATAAATAGTACTTGCATAAAGTTTTTGGATAAAAAAAACTAATCAATTTATTCATAAGTAGTGTTTTTCACAACAAATTAGATAATATATATTTGACATTATTAGATAATTACTTATTATTTAAGTAAAAAATTAAAACAATTAAGCATTTACATACAACACTAACTTGTATTTCAATAACATACACTTGAGCAAACAAATTCAATAAGGGTGTTGGCTTTGCATGGTTTTAGAATGTTTGGATAAATTTGGTTCATAACTTGTTGTTTTAAGTTTCAAACATGACTAAATTTTGATTTGTTAACTGGTTTCTCGCTTTACTTTTAATTATATCCATGCAAGAGAACGCTTGTGCTCGCTCGAATATGTCGATCCGAAGATAGTCAGCACTCCAAATGCCAACTTCTTCACCTCACTATAGCAATCTAGAAGACTATTCCATGCATCGAATGTAAGTGCCTCAACTCGTGGCATTTCATTTAAAGCTGTTCACTTTTGTTGCGTTACGTACATACATTTCTGGACTTTCAACTCTTCCAACTTGCTATTCAACTCTGTAAATTTTCCACTCCACAAAGCTTTACTTTTTAAATTAATCAATTGCATTTTTAGAGATCCAGTATCAATTCCTAATGGCTCAATGTGGATTTCGTTACTATTTGTGTAGGGAGGATTTACTATGGATGCTAGAGTGGTTTTGTTGGTTTTGAATTGCTCAAATCTGTCAGCAAATTTATATTTAACTTTTTTTATAACTGTGCCGAAGTACTTCGTGTTAATAGGTGCACTGGTTTGATTGCTATATTGCTTTTGAAATTGAAAATGAAGTAATTTACCGCTCTGAATATCTTCTGCAAAAAGAATGAACTTTTCTTAGAAACAAACCAATTCTTCTACCAAACATAGGCTGGGTTTCTCTTTCCTTACAGTTTTATATTCAGCTCTTCTAATTTCGCTGCGATACCCACCATAAAGTAAAATTTTTGCAACCATTTGTCGTTCTCTAATTCAGGGTGATTAATGCCTTTTTCACTGAGGAATATATTTATTTCATTCAAGCATAAAGCAAAACGTTTCAACACCTTACCTTTGGAAAGTCATCGCACTTTATAAGAGTAAAGTCTTTTTTGGCTTATACATATTTATTAAAAATAAATATATATTAATGTCTAAATAACAGATGTAGTAGATTCTTAAATGTATTTTAATTTTGTCAAACTGAAACGCGAATGGCATAACTGGTACTCAAAATTAAGAGAATTTGCAAAATTTTCAGAAAAGACTTAAACGAAATGTGTAACTGAAATTTTACAAAATGAAAACCAGATTAAGATTCCTGGTCAAATAGGTTACTTTGGTAACTTTCTGGGAGAAAAAAGAATTATGTATTCGCGAGAATCCCTGAGCCAAATATCAGAACTCCGGAAAGAATGAGAAAAATACGGAATGCAATAACTTTTGAACCTACCTTTACTTCGGTTTTTTATTATTATTATTGTATATGTGCATGCATACCTTTGAGAAGATCTAACTCTTCTACTTGAAACAACAAACTATACGCCACAGCCAAACCGCTGGTGAAAACGCCAAATTGTCTTGCATCGAAAGCGAATTAAAACCTACATATAAGCATCCAACAACGGCGTCATTCGAGAGCTTCCAATGGACTGACGACAGTGTGTCACGGGAGAGGGGTGTGGTGAAAAGCGAGTACATGTAGCTGAGAGATAGAAACAGTGCCTAATCCTCGTTAATCAATTCAGGATGATTTTTAAATATATATATATTTTTTTTTTGATAAAATAATATTTGCGTACGGCACTTAAGAGCCGCAGGTTGCCGACCCCTGGTGTAGACTATAAATAGGAGTTGCTCGCTGAAGATAAGTCACTATTTTTTTGACCGTTGAAGAGTTGACTAGCGATTAGTTGCTACTGTCAAGCAAGTGCTTGCAAATAATCTTAAACATTACAAATTTGTATTTGCTGACACTGATAGTTGTGTCTGAGCACTGTAGAAGGCTTCTGGGAATTATTTTGCGAGTTTTGCTGCTGTATCCTGTATTTCTAGGGACTGTTTTTCCGCAATAAATTTTCATTACTGTTAAAGAACTGTTTTACTCTTTGAGACTGCTAGCATAAAATCCTTGAACTCTGATCTACATATCAATATTTTAGTGATATTTGACACCTGATCTAGATCTTTTTTTTTATCAACACAAGTATCTCATCTAAAATTTGCATTTTATTAATTTTTGGACTTTTTTGCTACTTTCAGATTAGCTAGGCTTGTCCTGATCATTTCATTGATTTTTTTAAACTAAATACTTTTGTTTTAAATTTTATTTTAATTAATGCTGAGTATTGGGAAAATTCTTCACAGCCATCTGTAACATAATAAAGAGAGAGAGATATTAGGGCCCAACAGGGCTAAATGCTTCAAAACTATCCCCTACGATAAGTTGAATAAATGACTTGTTAATATCAAATTATTATATTTAAGAAAATTTATTTTACACTCCTTTATAAAACACTATTATTTATATTTCAGGGTGTGAAAAAACTTTGTCCACAATGCAACATGATTGTGTTCCCCACAGATTTGAGAAGAATTTATTTGTAAATATTTTTAAAATGTTTTTATGTACATAATGTATAAATAATAATTACCACTATACAAATTTTCTAAACCTCAATGTATTTTATTTCCTTGGTTTGTGTAGTAAACATTTATACAAGACACATAAATAAAATAACATTTATTCCAAATTAAATCTAACCTCATACTCTCAAATTTCAAAGCATGAATTTTGTTTTACTTAACACGAATATCTATCTCACTCAATTTAGTGATGGAAGTAAATTTTGTGTTCAATAACTTCTTCACTGATCCTTTTTGATTTATTTTTAATAACCAACAATTTATGTATATAATTTGCTTATAAATTCTTCCCATGTTCTACAAAATTGAATTACTTTTTATACTTTATCCATTTTCAAAACATTTTTTAATGCTGAATTCAACCCACAGAAATCCTACATTTCTATTCAAATACAAAAACTTCTCATACATTTGTTTTCTGCTCCAATAATGATACAGTACTATTTTTTTAAAAATAATTTGTCATATAGATAAATATCTATTATATATTCACACTCGCATATACTATTTATGAGAAAAGAATACATAAGTTGATTCCTAAAATAGTATGGTACTTCAGGAACTGAATTCTATTAATTCCCAGTACTATGTATAATGTGCTTTGTAATCTCAATAGTGCAATAAGCCTCATCTGTCACACTTTTTTACTAAAGAATAGTCCTTTTGATTCCTTAATTTAAAAAATAATCATAATGTTTAGTTTTATAGTAATGTAAAAATTCAAAATTATTTCAATTCATAAGAATAGAAATTACAGAAATAAACTCTTTCTTGGCAGTACAGAGAAGTTCTAGAAAAAAGGAGCACCTGTTTATTTCTTTCAAAATTAAAACTGTTCACATACCTATGTAAACTAAAAAATTTGATACACTTTTTATTTTAATTAATGCTGTGAGCAATATTATATGACTCTTAGCATTACATTACCTGAAACAATGTATAATTAAAGGATAAATAATAAGCAAAAACAATTTAATCACAAAAATGGAAACTGATATATTTCTATTTTTATTTATAATTAATTGTTCATTGATGTATCTATCTATAATCGTTTATGATCCATATCAGAAAAAGCAATCATGTATTCAGATCCTGGATGATGTCTAATGATATTAACTCTATGAAATGATTTTATAAAATTTGAGAATTTAAATGAGAAAATGAAGTACAAAAAATTATTCAATTTCCAACATAGAAGTAATCTCTGGATTAGAATGTTCTACAATCAGTAATTCAGTCTCTTTCCTATGAGATTTTTCTGTGTTCCATTATTGTAAAACTCATTACACAAAATAATTTTAAAACACTTAATATAAGAGAAATTATAGAAATTTTTTCAAAACATTTTGTTTAGCAAAGAAAAATACACAAAGTTTAATGACATACAAAGTGGAGCTGTGCTGAGATACATCAAATGGAATTTTTCTTTAAGTCATTTATTCATGATTACTTTACAGAAAATTGAAATTTTCAAAAATTAACAACTGCTACAGTAATTAGACGATTATTTGCTTTTGTGCCAAGTGGATTCAAGAACTAAATAATTGAGATTTTCAGACACATTTACCAATTAACTAATTTCATTTCCTACAATACACAACTCTAAATGAAATACAAAATAATTGGAAATTCACAAGATTTCATGAACTAAGCATTCATGATTTTATCATTACAAAATAAAACCATGCCCAGTGACCGAAATGTATAAATTTTACAAAAATGAAGGTTTAATATATGCAGCAAACACATTACTTATTTATAAATAACTATATAAGAAAGAATAGTTACTTTACATTTTTAAAATTAAGTTCTTATGTGAAATTGATCAATTAGTATTTTCTATGATGGATAGACAAAAGTAAAAATAATGATGAAAATTAGGATAAAATATATGGAAATGCAAGAAATTTTTATTACTAAGAGCATATTCTAATAAAGTCATGAGAAATAACATTTCTAAAGCAATTGTAGGCTATTATATTTATTGAATAGTCCTCAAAACATTTGAAGGTTAGTAAACAAGGAAAAAAAGATGCTAAAAATTCCATTCAAAATTTGTTTTTGCCCCCCCCCCCCTATTAAAAAAATAACCCAATTCCAATTTTTCTTGCATCACATATTCACTAAATTGTATTTAGACAAAGCATATATGATGTTGGGGCTTACAGTCTTTAATTTTTCTCACCAGATTTTTTTTAATCATGTAAAAATAATGCAAGGCTTTTTAAATTCCATCATTCAACTATGCATTTCTGTATTAAGATCAAATAGTTTGATATATCTTAATTTTATGTATAAATTTTCATACAACCAAAAAGCAATGAAAGCTATTTAGACATAATACAGAATACTTATAATACATAAAAAGAATACTTATAAACAATTTAAAAGCTAAGTTTCATCTTAACAAAATTTATAATATATATATATTACTGCAATTGAGTCTTAAAATTATTTTAATATAATCAAGGAAAGTAAAATTTCTTAAAATAATAAAGTTTTCATTATCATAGAATAAAAAAAATGAGTAATTTTTAAATTTAATTTTTTTTAATCAATAAAGTAGTATTTGTTTTCTTGTTATATATAATAAAGGTACTGGGTAACAAAAATATCAAATGAACAAACTTATTTTATTACAGTAAACTACGTTTACATAAACTGCTTTATGGCAAAACAAAATGCAGCATATATACAACAATTTTATTCAAACACTTTAGCTTCAACTTCTCCATTTTCTGTGCAATCTTTTACTTCAATTAAATAGTATTCTTTTCCATCATGACCCAAATTTTGAATATCTTCCATTGAGCAAGCTGATCCTATGACAGTAACATTACCTTGACCATCAGGCTCACCAATCATTAGAGTTTCACCTTCCATAGCATTCAGAATCATATTTTCACTATCATATTCCCTAATTGAAATTTCTGGAGCCATTATATTTGAGCCTTCATCCTCTTCATCTTCCATGCCATCTTCAACATCATCTTGCAGGAGGTACATAGTTGTATCATTTCTTCCTTCAAGATTAATACGTGTAGCTTCTTTTAAACTTTCATTATGAGTACGCAAATGTCGCCTATAGCTTCCAACTTGGAGGAATTTTTTACCACAAATATCACAACTATGAGGAGTATATCCAGTATGGGTAATTAGATGGTTTTCAAAATTACCCAAACGTCGGAAACGGCGACCACATACATCACAACTATGTGGATCTTCCTCAGTATGTGTTGCTAGGTGTTGTTTCAAACTGCTTTCTCTAACAAAGCCTTTATGACAAATTGTGCACATGTAAGGCCTATCAGTATTGTGGACTAAGGCATGCTTTTCTAGGTTTCCAGCTTTGTAAAAAGTTTTATCACAAGAATCACATTGATAAACGTTCTTTTGAGTATGCTTCAATAAATGTTTCTGAAGAGTTGTTTCTTCAACGTACGTTTTGCCGCAAAATTCGCAAGAATGATTTCTTTCCGTCTCATGAGTTTGTAAATGACGACGAAGATTACTCATCTGGTTGCATCCTCTACCACAGATTTCACAACGATAAGGACTTTGTTTAGTATGGGCAATCACATGGAGCTTTAAATGATGAGATCTATTAAAAGTTCTTTCACAGATATAGCAACTGAAAGGTCTTTTGTCAGGTGGTTTGTGAATGATCAAATGCTGCCTAAGTTGATTGCCTTTTTTAAACCTCTTCCCACAGATTTCACACCCATGAGGCCTTTCTTGTTGCATCTCGTACGTCATATTACTAACATCCATTTTGGGAATTTTTATTATTTCACAAACAAAGTCACAAATTGAACTTAATATATGAAATTGGTTGAAAGAATGATTCACAAAACATCAACCTAGAAGGGAAAAAAAGACAAAATTTAATATATTTTACATGTTTGCATTAATTACATTGATAAAATAATTAAAGTATCAAATTAGGCTTTTTTGAATTAACAATTAGTAATATATTGTATGCTCTGTTATAAATTTTTTCAAAACAAAAAATTAAGCCCTCAATCATCACAATTTATCCGAATACCCCAAATGTTTTGGAAAGCGAGCAAATTTAGCATTCTAGATTGCACAGTGACAAAAAATACCGAAATGTTCAAAAATAATTATTGGAAAATGAAAATAAAAGTTTATTTAACACATTATGAAGATAAATATTTTCTTTAAATTTCCAACATAGAAATTCTTTTTTATCTCTAAACAAGTTTTAATTTTTTACCCTATCAGCTGTAAAGAGAAAATGTTAAACACCTCATAATTTCAAGCTGCTTATTAAAATATTAATGAACTACTGGATTTACAATCTTTTGCCTTGTTTTTGTTACATTTCACAATCTTAATAATGTGTGTGCAACTTATAAATAATCTGAGTAATTCATAATTAGCAAATAACCATCTTTTTTTTTAAAAAAAATTCAGAAAACCGATTACTAAACTGAAACATACCAGTTTATAAAATAAATTGTGTGTTTTAATTAAAATTTGAAACTAATTCCTTTCTTGTTTTGACAGTCAGCTTTGCTGTACATTAATGCTGAATTTCACTCTTGGGGTTAAACGATATAACATTTTTATCTTCAAGTATAAGTAAGGTCTGTACAAAACAAAAACTGTATAATGCCCATAAATTATTTTTTCTTTAAAAATGAAAATCATTGATGTATAAGAAATGCACAAAAAATTACTTATTAATAATTCCTGCAAAAACACTGATCACACACAAAAATACCCTCTTTCTACAACTGGAAAACCTTTTAAATTAAAGAGAAAATAAGTACTCAAGACTTCAGGCAAATTTTAAAATGAAGATGACATCTTAGATTTCATTATTTTATACATAAAATCATGGATAGTCCAGGTATTTAACTGTTGAATAAATATTATCAAATAAAATTGTTTTCATTGTATAAACGCAAAATTTAAGGACACACAAATTGGTAAATGTGCTGATAAACTCTCTTGGGACATTTAGAAAAATTTCTCATATTAAGAAACTGAAGATGCATATTAAAGTAATGTAATGGACATTATTTAAGAAAAAGATAAAAAGATTTTTTTATATTTTTTCAATTATTTCACTTTGGCACAATACCACTGCATAGATTTAAACATTGGTCTTCCAGTGGTTTGCTCAGCAGCTCCTTTGAGAAATTGTTTGATCATTAAAAATGTACAATCAATTTTATTACCACATCAAATACTGCCATCATTTTTCTACACATTTAATCCTTCAGCGAATGTGTCAGGATAAAATCTACCTTAACTGTTTTATTTTGTTTGCAAAGGAAGTAGGAATATTTATGAATGTGATTTTTCCAAAACTTATGGTACCTTTCAAGATTAAGCTCATGAAGGAGTGGTACAAAGGAATTTCGAAAATCAGATGTTACTGTTGATATGTAAGATGAGACAGATTCTACTCAACACATTCTGTAGTGTTTTACATTAGCCTAACACTGGCCGATAAGGCAGTGGTCAAAATGACCACTTAGAAATCTTAACAGGAAATATTAAAGATCTCCCAGCATATATTGAAATGACAGTGAGTCGATAATTCTCAGATATTTTGGAGAGTGATCACGGAAATAGACTTATGTATGCAATCATTGACTTAAAATTTTTTGCCAAAAGAGTTGGAATCACCTAGCTAAAAAACCATCCACCGTAATCATGTGAATTCGGTCTCAAAATATTATAACCCATTTACCTGGTGTCAAGGAACTATACTGATACTTGAAAATGCCACAAGAGTGCTCAATGAAATTTTCTGATAAAAATGTAATTCTAAATTCTTTCAAAAGAATTTAAATTTACAGTAAGAGATTAACCAAAGGCCAAGAAAATTTACAGTTAGAAAAACTGCCTAAAAGATCTAGATTTTATGTGTTCCAAGAGATACAAGGAAAAAAAATATTGCTTTCTCATTCAGAGTACAATAAATCGCGATTCTATGTGAATAATGTTCACAATGCATTAAAATAATTTTACATCATATTTTTTTTAAGTAATATCAAATTTTCTTTCTACAAAAAGTAATGCTTATATTATGCACTAATTAAAATTCTTTTGATTAAAGATTTAAAAACTTTTATAATAGTTAAAACAATGGAATGCCCAATGAATATATAAAAAAAAATACTGAATTAAATAAGAACATTATGAAAAAGTTATGAAGAGAAATTTTGTAGATTTGTAGGACAAATTCCATCTGCTGAAAGTTTAACAAACATTTTTTTGTTAAAATACATGTTCAACTAAAAGCCCATTTTAACAGTAAATAAATTTTAAAAAATATTTATTTAAATTGCTTTAACTTTTCAGTTAATTCAAACTCATGAGAGACAGATTTCATTCGAATAATATATCATATATGGTACAAAACAGGGGCAAAATTTTAACCATGCATGTACTTGCGCAGCAGAAAGGAGCATGGATGTTGACAGATCAATGATCAATTTATTCATTTTATACCCTAATATTCATTTTGCATTTTTCATAAAAAAAAAAATATTTCAATTAAATTAACTCACAATTTTTTTTAAACAAAAAGCACATATGTTAAATGGTATAAATCATACTGAACATAATTGATTTTTTCAAAAAACCTTTTCATGATTGTAACTTTTTCTCTCTTTTTATAAATGAATGGTTACTATAAAAATTTTAATTGATCTATTATGTTTGCAAAAAATTAATGCTTAATATTGTTTGATTAGACTTGATACTGAAAAATATTTAAATTAAATAGAGCAAGAATTAATATTTTTAAAAAACTTTTATAGTAAACTAATACATTTCTATGATTGGTAATCTATGCCTTTACCAATATGATACTGGAATTATATTTTTAAAAAAAATAATTAAAAATGTTACTTTAGTGCTAAGAGCAAATTTTAGTGATTTTATGGAATGATTTCATTAAACTGGTTATCCTTCCACCCAAAAGGAACTGGCAGACTTTACAATTGGATTATCCCAATCAATTAAAAGTATTGAGTCAGTAGCATAGAGCTTTACAGGATTTCTTAAAAATAGATTTTTGACTGTTCAGACAATAGACAAAATATCTTTGATGTGATATATCAGGATGAGAATTCATTACCTTTTCATAATAATTATTTATGATTCTTTTTTAAATCATATTATACCTTGCCATTGAACGTGTTTTATTTATGATTATATAGAAATTTTTTGTACATTTCAGAGCTTCAGGCAAGTTTTTTCTTCTTGTGGTGGTATACAATGAGTCCCCTGCCCCTTTTTCTTGCATTTCATGTGTTCATTATGTTTTTATTTGCTTAAGAATCAGTTATGGGTACCTACCTATCACCAATTTCATTAAATCAAAAGACATCGCCAAATGCTGCAATATACAGCCAATTGTGAAAACTTCACCAATGCAAGTTCAAACACCGCAATAATAACAATGACAGCAACAAGAATTATTTGGCAACCTCTTTTGGTATGACAAAATTGCTCAACAGTACAATATAAAGTATCCAGTATTATTATTAATGATCAATACTTAGGTAGTTTTATATGTGTGGAAATATTACTTTTTTCAATATATTTACATATTGCTAATTTTTATAATACATGGAAAATTAAACCTTTATTTCTGTGCTTCATTGAGGATAAGAAAGAAATTCCCAAGCCGAGATTTCCATCTTGTATTAGCAAAAGTTTTGGGAAGGGGAGGGGTGGCCTCTCACCTAACATAGCATTTGGGTATAGAGTAATTTTTAGTGAAAATCTCACCAAGCAAGCTTTGTTGATGACAACACATAATATACAAAAAAAAAATGTTAATTCATATTGGTTCTTCATCTGTTTTTGATGCATTATGAAAAGGACATAATGGATAAGAAAAGACCACGACCTGTTTTGAAAATGTGGTGGTAAAAGATTACCCGCAAGAATACTTCGTTTGGCATTGATTGTATCATTCTTGGCGACTTTATCGCTTATGCTGGAGAAACAGGAAAAGTACCCAAAAAGTTATGACAAAATATGACAATCTTTTGGAGGTAAAATAAAAAAAAGACTCAGTAAAAATGTATTAAGAGCTTATTACAAGAAGGCTGCACTTTAACTTTGAAGAGCAATTATGCTATGGCCTCCAATTAAAGTGCTGAATTTTAAAAATTTGTCTTTGACATGGATTTTACATTCAGGTAGGTGTCAGCATTCTCATCTGACTGAAGTTTAAAATTTCAAGGTACAATAAATAGATTTTTGAGTTGAGTAGAATCAGGCAGCTAGAAAAGTTTTAAGAAACAAACTTGAACATTTAAATTTCTTGCTAATATACAACATATTCTTCCAATAAGGCCAAAATATCATAGAAAAGTATGAATATTTTTTCTTCCCTACTGAAAATTAAATCATCCAAAGAAAATAGACAGAAATAGTGAACTATGAAATACGTATCAGTAACTGGCTGCCCAAAGTAAGTTATAAATGCTGAGAATCACATATCAGAATTCAGTTACAAGCAAGATAAAATACTTAAAACTATTTCAGCTACTTCATTTTAAATAGAATTTTTAATTAAAATTAATTTTAAAGGCAAAACAGGCCTGGTAATTTGCAAAGAGACCTTTGATCTATACAGGTATAAAGAATGTATGTCGTCTCAATGTACAAATGCCGATGTTCAAGACAACTCGCCAACCTTAATTTTGCACGTGTTGTAGGTGCTAAATTGGCAACTATGTGCTTTGTTTCATATAATGGCCAATACGGTTGAGATAATATGCAAGCATCCAATTTTAATACAGTTCATCGGCAGTTTTTTTAGGAATACTTTCTACATTTCAAATTTCTGAAATTATTACAAATGACACATCAACATTGTTCCTCTAATATTTATATTTTTAATAGCATATTTGTTTGTCAGTTGCTACAACTACGGTGATAAAATCTAAAAAGGATTTTAAATATTTCAAGCCTTTAAAAGTATAGCAAGTCTAGAAGAGTAAATATTCTTTTATCTGTTATTGAGACTGCTTTACTTTTAAAAGTTACATTTGCAACTTTTACGAAACTTTTACTATAAGAAGAGATAATGGCTCAAATAATATAATTCAACTTAACATGTTCAAAATTCTTAAAATCAATTATTTTTGTAGAACATACAAAAAAATTGTACTTGTTAAAACAGTTCATCAGCAAGTAAATTGGCAAAGATTCTGAAGAATTTGTCCAACTTACAAATAAGGTTATGCTTGAGAATGTGCAATAATATTTTACTTTTTTCGCTAATAAATATTATGACATTTAGCAAGTTTTCAATTTGGAGAAAATGGCTGACCTTGGAAATTTATTCAATAAACTCAAAAATCACAAGACAGACTTAAACCACATGTCAAATTTGAAAACTGTGTTTTTCTAATTGGTTTATTTCATCTTCCATTTGTATTAGCATCAATCTTAAGGAAAACAATTTTCCAACAAAACTACTATTTTCTCAAAACCAATTTTCAAAAAATATAAAAGAATTATAAAACACCAATTACAAGAATATATTAATAAATGATATAGCTTCAATCAAATGATTTAAATTATCAAAATGCTTTGAATTTTTTTTTATACCAACAGAACTATGCTGTCATAATTTTTTGGCAAGTTATTCCCTAAATAAAAAACTGTATATTTCATTTCAACAATTTTTTGTGCCGACACATCATAAACCAACTATAAAAGTTGAATTCTATTTGCATTTCTTTTTCAATTATTTAGAATTATGCATTTTCACATAATGTGCTGGATTTATTTTAAACCCAAATCAAATTGTAAACGTACACTTTCAATGTGGTATGCATTATAAAAAATAGTTGTTCAAAGAAGACAAAAATTATATAACTGTAAAATCCTTAAGTTGAATAATGTACCATTATCTTTCGATTATCAGGACCATAGATTGACAAATGCTTTCTGTTGCCAACATGAACATTGGCGCTATTATTCTATGTTATTCTACACTAGTAATTCTCAACCACTAGGCCACAGCACTTTTGCGTGCCTCATTTTTTAAAAATTATTAAACTCAGGGAAAAAAATAAATCTAGAACTGTATAATTTGGCACATTTTATGGAAATAAACTAAGGGTATTTGTGGTATATTTAACTTATCCTTTTGTGGATTGACATAAAAAAATTTAATTAGGTTCATAATTCATTTGTGATTACGGATGCATATGCATATGAATTTACTTTGAATGAAGAGGAAAAACTAATTTCACTCTGTAAAAATCGAGATTTAATTTCAAAACTTTTGGAAGAGTGAATTCATTTTGAATTAAAATTAGAGGCATTTATCTCATAATAGCCATAAAAGCTTTAAAAATATTGTTGCTATTTTTTACATCTTATTTGCGTGAATATGAATTTACAGCATTAACAAAGAGAAAAATGAAAAGAAAAAAAAAGATCGAGACTTTTAAATGTAGATGATGAAACAAGAGAGGGAATTTTGCGTCCAAATATGAATAAAATTATCAAAAATCATCGTTGAAATTTTGCACATGTAATTTTATTTAACATTGAAGATTTTTACCATTAACTATTTTACATAGCGTATTACAGATAAGTAAAATTCTTTCAAAACTCATTATTTTACTGCCAATGTGCTGCCAATTTTTGAAATCGTTAAAATTGTACTGCAACAGAAAAGGTCGAGAGAATCACTGTTCTATACAATACATCAGTAACAAACACAATTTTGCACGTTTCCATGTTTGGCTTCATGGTTCCTATATCGGTAAAATCCTAGCACAGCACACTGCTGTATTTGGCGACAAAAGTTTTTTGCCAAATAACGCCAAGTAAAAAACCGCGTTTTTTGAAATGGCGTCAGAGACGTAAACAAGAGAAAACGTGGTTTTCAAAATGGCGTCAAGAGACGGAAAACATCAAAAAAACGTGGTTTCCAAAACGGTCAACAAGGGAAACATAAAATCAAAAGTAAGATACTAAATGCAAATTTCAAGCATCCATTACAAGATTATCAATCCTTCATTCATACAAAAACAATCATTACTTTCTTACCTTTTATTTAGAAAAAAAATCGGAACAGATTTACTGTACGGTCACCCTTGGCGCGATTTTTTAAATTGGCGATAAATCTTTTTATATGGCAACCCCCATCCGACCCGACAAGTAATTACAGTAACCCTATTGGACAACAGAATGTAGCCGCCATGATTTAAATTTTCCTTCGACCACGTTGTACTTGTGTTTTTTTAGTCTTCAGCTACTGCGTTCTTTTCGTGAAATTTTTGTGATGTCTGTTGCATGGGGAATGTCTGAGGTAAGTGCGAGAAATGTTTTGTGAGAATGATGTTATGTGGTATGATGAGAATGTTGATTTAAGGTATTTGTATGGATTAGAAAAGGGAAGGAAACGTTTGAATTTTGTATGAAAGCGGGTTTCATTGCGGATAGAAATGAGTATTGTAAATGTGGTAAGGATATGAAATTGGTTGAAAGGCACGATATAAGTGGAGGTGTAAATCTAAGGTGAAAGGACAAATTCATGACATCAAAAGGAGTGTGAGAAAGGTTTTTTTTTTAATTGAGTCGAATGAGATTTTAGTTCAGGTTTATTTGTGGGAAGTCAGTGATTTTGATTTTAATATGTAAGAGAGTAAATGTTCTTCTAAGACTGTGTGATTATCGTTTTTAGTGATTTGGCCGCCATTTTTTTTGCGCAGGCAACATTTTCACTACGCTGTTTTCTTTAAATCTCGTTCGTAGAAGAAGTCGCCATTTTGGCGAGATTTTGAAAAAGTCGCCAAGGGTGACCGTACAGTAAATGTTTACCAAAAAATCCATCAGTCGTGTTTTTACGAAAAAAACGTGGTTTCTAAAACGGCTTCAACAAGAAACTGAAAAAGCATCGCTTCTAAAACGCTACAATGGGAAAAGAAATCCAATATGAATGCCTTAAGCTGATGAATTAACGATCTCCATTTCTCTCAAAAACAAATTATTTTCGCATTTCAGACATTCATACCTACCGAAATATTTTCAATTGTTCACAAAGCACGCATTTTTTTCTTGCAACTTTCCTTCAAAAGAAAAAATATCCATTCGTCCAGCTTCAAAAAAGAAAACATGGTATACATAATGGCTTCAAGAAGAAAACAGAAAAACCGTTGCTTTTCAGCTGCAATAGTGAGAAAAAACATCGTCCTTATTGAATTTATCAACGCATCTTCCTTTCTCTCTAACAAATATTCTTTCAGTAGTTTCATTTAAAAAAAAAGGGAAAAAAATTCATGCATTCCTTCAATTTCAGCTTTCTAGAAAAACCTTACACGTCTTCAAGTTGACCATCAGAAAAAAAATGACCGCTGTCCAAAAAATCCGGTCCGAATAGGGTTACTATTCCCTAAATTACCATATTGTAAACTTTATCGCCAAATTTTTTGGTGCCAAAAAATTTGTCGCCAAGCAGTGTGCCCTGCTAGGTTCCACCCCAATAGCTTTCCAAAGTTTTTCACAAAAATGCAGCAAATTACATTCATATACATCTAGAGGAATATTGTAAGAAATCTAGATTGATAAGAAAACATACGAACAACATAGCAGATCAACATATATTAAAACTGAATAACATAAAATTTTTTTTTATAATTTCCTTAAAAAGTGTGAAAATTAAACATGAATAGAAAATTTGTTTACACATAAAAGCAAACAAAAATTTTTAATTTATCGATGTTAAATACTTAACAAAAATAATTCTAATTTTTTTTTTTTTTTCATTAGTGAAAAGGAAATGAGATTCTAAACTCGTATTATCAAACTAACTTAGGCTTAAATACCTTGCATGTTCGATCGACTCGCTCAATTTTTTTAATGTACTAGAAATAGATTTAAAACTGATTAAAATTGATGCTGAAATCGATCATGTTCGGTCAACATATCAAATGCATAAAATAAATTTAATATTTGTGCATAATTCCTTAACATAACAAAAATAGGTTTATGAAAATTTCAATTTTCTGCATAAGCACATTAAGAAATCGACCAGAACACGAAGTTATGTAGTCAATTCTTGTAACTACGAAGATCAACTTTGAAAAAAAAAATCATCCGGTTTAAAAACAACCAGCAATGATCAGTTCAAATGAAATTAACAAACACATTTTATTAAATCAACTGACCTTAAAAGATAAAAACTTAAGTATACAAGAATGAACCACAGCGATGATCATAAAATAAACACATGTTTACACACAGTTGATTTTTTAATTAATGAAATCTTTGGATCTCCACAACAAGAACACAAAAAACATAGTAGGCGGTATATACAATAATTTACATGGTTCAGGATAACGTAATAAACAAAAATTCATTTTTCCTGTCAATTTGTATTGAAACTGCTTCCAAAAGCTGTTTATAAACGTTCTGCCAAAAACCCTAAAAAGATTCTAACTTACCGATGGGCAACGGAACATTCTTTAGAAACTTTGCATTAAATAGAAGTGGCACCATTGAAATAAAACCAATCGCAATGGCGGCTAGATTGCCAGATTTTGTTAACTGCGTCATAGCTACAACAGCAGATATCAATCCCGCGTGCAAAGCAAATCATCATTCAAAAAGCAACAAATTATGTAGTTTAAAAAGAGGCATGAGGAATTAATTTCTTAGAAGATATTATAAAGAAAGAAAAACAAAGAAAACTTACTTAATTTCAGAGATTTTAAAACTGACCTACTTTTGAATATTTTTAAAAATTTTAATAATTTAACTTTTACAAAAAAGTCTATATAAAATTGTACAAATTCAACCGAAACTAAATAAAATAAAGCCACATAAATTGTTGCTATCAACCATTGATTTAAAAAAAAATTAAGGCTAGCGGACTTTTTTAAGGGAAATCGTATCACAAAACAAACTTTTATCTTTCATCAGTCCATTTTCAGAACAGGCATTCCTCAGTAATGCAATTTTCATAATTTACTTGTCTATTTCTTAATTTATTTAAAATAATCATGTTTTAAATATTTATTTTTAAAATATATATGTCCATATATGAAGTATGCTAATATCAATCAGTGCGTTGTAATTTTTTTTTTTAAATTAGGCACTAATTCTATTAAACCATCTAATATCATAGGTAATTATTAAAAAATTGTTATTATCCATTTTCGTAAAAGAAAGAGGGTATATTTTTTCTAAGTCCATTTAGAGATTTGTTTTAGTTGTGTGCATTTTTCGGAATTTTGTGCTTTAGTGAAAAGGATTTTAAACTATTCTCATAGTTTACCAATGAATTTAAAATTAAAATTTAAGAAATTAACACTCTTTTTTTCTTGCATTTTTAATTTTTTTAAAAAAATTACTTACAAAATTTTTATTTTGAGTTTCTATTACTCTTCATTACAATAAAGTCATGAATTTTCAACTACAAACATACATTTTTCTGTATATAAGGTTAATTTTGATAAATACGTATATTGTAGTGCGGTGTTTTCATTTCTATGGATATCCCTAGTGGAGGAAAGTAAAACTATAATTGAAGCTTATTCTAGGGAAGGACGTGTATTTGTATTTCATCCAGTAATCTGTGTTAAGAGTTTCGTCCGAACTTTGCTTCATTAATTTAAAGTAATTAAACAGGTATGAATCAGAATATTTAGGGGAAAAAATTATTTCTGTTTTGAAGAGACTTACGTAATTTCTTTTAAAGTTAAATTAAATGAATTTTATAAAAAAAAAAAGCTGAAACTTATAATTGTCTATCCATTTATTTTTTAACCTTTACGTGCCCTAGAGATCACTTTTGCAATAATTAAAATAATAAATTCTTTACCCTCTTAATGTAAATATCTTTGTGTTAAAGTGGTTGTTTCCAGTGCATAAGGAAACATATTCTGTATTATGTTTATGTAGAATATGAAGTAGGTTGATCACACCATCCGATTATGTGATGTTGCATTTGTGTGATTTGTTTAGAAGTTTATGATTGGTAAAATATGACTGTCATAAACATGTAATAAAGCATTATGAATGCATTCCATTTTGTATTTGCATTAGCTTAGTTAAAAGCTCTTAAATTGAACAATTTATTCCAAGAAAATAAAAAGTTTAATTATAAAGGAAATAACTCTTAAATGGGCATATTTTTCAGTGCAAATTAATTTAACACTTTTAATGTATTCCTTATAAAATAATAGGAGCAATAAATATATTCTTGAGCATTAAAAGATGAAATCAGTTTCTCAAATCATTGAAGTTTGCTGATAATAAGCTGGCTTTACTGGATTCCTTTACAGCCATTAAAATTCTATCTAGTTATTCGAAATTAATATAAATTATTTGCTTCAGTAAATTTCTCAAAATATTTTTTCTTATTGGTATAGTTAAATATTTCATGTATTATTGTACAGTGTAAATAAATTATTGTTTAAAAAAACTAAAAAAAGAACATGCTTTAATAGTGAATCAAACTAAAAAGTAAAAAAAAATAATTCTTAATATAAGAATGAAAGGTTTAATAAGGAAGTTAATGTCATTGGGGTAAAAGCGCAGGGTGCTCTATATTAATTGTTATAATTTCTTACTAGTTCTATTTCGAAATGCTGAGTTAGAGTAAAAATGTAGTACTAAGCACCCCACACTTTTAACACAATGACATTAATTTTCACGTTTAATCATTATATTCTTATATTAAGAATTATTTTTTTACTTATTTCAATTCACGAAAAGCATGTTTTTTAATTTTTTTAAAAACTATCATTTAATTTCATTCTTTAGTTTGATCTACAATTAAAGCATGTTTTCTTAGTTGGCTGCTGGAATTAGTCTTGCTCTTCAGTGTACATTAATTAACGGGTCTGAAGGGTATTTATTCTCTCCGTTTACGGGCCTTGGATGAGTCCTGTATCATTATATTTCAAGGATTCCATCTCTATAGATACAGGTCAAACTATTAAAAGTGTGTTAAAAAATATTAAGTGTCAATTGTATAATCACCTTTTTAGTGTATTGCTATAATGTTAATTCATATCACTTCTAAAGGTATTGCTTTATAAAAATAAATATTTAGCAGTTAGAACATTAATTATTTTTTTTCGCATGCACAAGTTTTTTTATTTCCATTTTCAGAAAAACTAGTCAATTGTTTGTATATTATGGTAAGAAAATGCCGACACACCCACCCTCCCCTTTCTCACATGAAGAAAACTTTCTTTGTTCGTTTGTTTTATTTGAACCACAAGTGTATTTGCTTTTAGAATTGCATCTGAATCTTTTAGTCGTTAAATCTGGAAATCGTTATTCCTGATGATCCTGATCAGGACAATGGAACAAAATAATTAAATTATTGTATTGTCATCGGTCTTTGACAAGTGGGCAAAATTTCGAATTAATCTGACCTTTTAAAGTAGGAAAAAAATAGAGTTCAAAGATTCTGTTGCATACAAGTGAAACTTGTAAAATCATGTTAAAAAGGAGAGATTTGTCAATTTATATAACTGAGTACTCTTGAGTATTATACTGTCAACTGAGTTTCTCAAATCAAGACGTCACCAAATGTTGCAATATCCAGCCAATAGTTGAAAACTGCTTTGTGTATATGTTCAGAAATGATATCAACAGTAACGGAATTGGGTGAAATTGGTCTAACGTTTTAATACATATGTACCTGTAACTATTATTGTTGCTAAACAAGCTGATATTTCTATTAATATCCTTGGATGTTATATTTTAAAAGTGCAATGTAAATTTCATTTCAAAGGCTGGAAACATGTTTATTGTTAGGATGTTCCATTTTAAAACTCATAACTTTGAAGCTTTTACTATTTAAAAAAATAGTACTTAAATACTATTGCAACAATGCCAACATTCAAGATAACTCACCAAGTTGGCAACCCCAATTTCATATGTATCATACAAGCTGAATTGGCAACCATGTGCTTTGTTTCGTATAATGTCACCAATGCAGTTGTGATAATATATAAGTACCAAAGAAACCCCATACAATTCATAACATAAATGTTCTATTTTTGGCACTGATTATAAACTATATTAATAGATATACATTCTAATTTCTTTTAAACCACTGAGCATTTATATTATCAGTATTTTTTTTCCTTCCGACTATTACTTTGTCCGTATTAGAATAGCTTAGTGGTCAAAGCAACAGACTCTAGGCTGGCATGTCATGAGTTTGAGCCTTGTATTGCTAAAAACCCACCTTTCAGTGGAGACAGATTCATGTTAAATATGTTGAGACTCAAATGTCCTCATGTTGGTGTGGTGTGGAAGTTTGGAGAAGGGGTGTCATCTCGTTACTTGACCATAGTTGAAAGTCCATTGACATAAACCTTTGTGTAGTTGAGTTGTGCGATGTTGATATTTACTCACTCATCCATATTAGAACAACAAGATGAAACTTTGGAACCGAACAGAAATTAAAACTTAATGAATAACAAATTTTATTCTCTTAATTAAATATATTCAAAAAAGTAAAGTATATTTATTTTATATTAATTTTATGTCTTAGAAAAACTTTGATAAATTTGGAAGCAAATGATTGTATTTAAATAATGACCCCGTTTGGTGTAACTTTTCAGAAAATATTATTGGCAAAATTGCTGTAATGAATTCAATTATGATTTACTTATAGAAGTTTATATTACTTTTCACTAATTTCTAGAATTTACCCTAGAGCCAGTAGATGATTCTTATCTGTTCTGATTTTGAATTATTATGAAAAGGCACTGTAAATTATGAGTGTGTTTAAAAAAAAGATTCTTATCAAAATAATTAAATGGTTAATATTTTTTTTATATTTTTCATTAATTTTAGTTTTTACAATGAATTTCATATATTGCTGTAAGGATTTTATAAATGCAAAAATATAAATGGAATAAATTCCTTGTTTAAGACTCTAATTTGATTTTATATTGGAAATTTTTCAGGCTACCAAAATGGACGTTGAAAGGAAGCATATGAAATATCCATACACAATGACTGCGAAATTAGTTCGATTCCCATATAAATTTCATTGGGACAATTTCTGGTTTCCTAGATTTATAGTTGCCTCGATGATTTTAACATCCCCTTTCTTCATTTACATCCATAGAAAAGGTAAAATTTGTGTTTAATTTTATACAAAAATGCTTTTACTTTAAATATTTGTATTGCATATAAAATGAAGTCATTTTGTTCTTGAACAATATTTTTTAACATGTGAAATATTTGCCTTTATTTGTGATAAAAGCATTCTTTTAACTTAAATAAAATAGTACTCATTGTTATTTTTTCTTTTATAATTTTTATTTATTCTCTTATTTATTTTTGGATTGATGTCTTTCTATTCCTTTTCCTTCAAAGTTTGTGTCTAGACTTTCTTTTTATTTTTCATCTTAACCCCATGTTGAAACTTAATTTAGAATTGGAAAGGGGAAAAAAACATAATTGGAACTTGCCAATTGAACACCAATTCATTGACACCCAGAAGTGTATACAATAATTTCAGTTTGGTTTTTAGAGGAGCAAATATGTCTTTTTTTTTAAGTTGAGATGTCTGCTGCTTGTATCTCAAACTCATCTTGAGCTTATTTAACTAATATGCTTCTAGCTGCCTTTACTTCATTAATATCTAGAGGCTCTTCACATTTTATGTTTTATATTACAAGGGGTGATCAAATGAAAAGGTACGAAACGACACGGTGGGTACAAATATAGACTTTATTCAAAATATACACCATAGGCCTGAGCACAACGATCCCACTGATGAACAAGCCGCAGGATTCCTTGTTCCCAGAATTCCTGTGGCTGTGACGAGACCCAGTCCTTCACAGTGTCCTTGAGTACGTCATCAGAGTTGAAGCGCTTTCCTTTCAGGTGTTTCTTCAGTGGACCAAACACATGGAAATCGCAAGGTGACATGTCCGGACTGTAGGATGGATGGTCCAACGTCTCCCATTGGAACTTGTCCAGTTCCATTTGTGTGACTCTGGAGACGTGTGGACGCGCGTTATCATGGAGCAGAACCACACCCTCCGTGAGCAGCCCCGGTCTTTTGTTCTTGATGGACCTGCGTAGGCGTCGGAGTGTCTCCCAGTACACATTGGAGTTAATGCTTTTTTGTGCTCGCATCATTTGGACGCCGCTTTTTATAAGAGCCTTTGCTCTCTCCTGCGCATGCAGGCACCCGCGCATGATCCGATCCCAGTCAGAGTCTCCAATGGCATCCCGAGATGTCTCGCTACATTCTCCCTTGGCGGAATATGCAAATATTTAACTGTTTCATTTTTATGTCATTTCGTACCTTTTCATTTGATCACCCCTTGTATTTCTACAATCGGTAATGAATGTACGAAAAAAGTAAAATTCTAATTAATTTCATACAAATTTATGAAATAATCAGAAACATTTTTAAAAACCAGTTTTAAAAATGGAAGTTGAAGTATGATTAAATCCTAAGTAAAAGATATTTAAAATTTTAGAATAAGTTCATCACTGTTGCATGTTTTATGAGAAACATAGCTCAATTGCCCTGTTTTAAGTAATCCGGTTTAATAGACCTCTTCTGCATCTTTACCTCTCAATAATACACCAGCTAGATTGAGACCCAAAGAAGCATCTTTCTATTCATAATTATCGGATCACTGTATTACCAATGAAAGTCCTTAAAAAATATGACAGGGAATTTATCCAAGTTAAAGCAATAATGTAGTCTGACTCATTCTCTCAGTTTAGTTTTAGTGGTCACTATCCTTTGTAGCAATTGACATAATAGAAAGCGAGCTAAAAGTTTCAATTGAGAAATACAGTCTTGATTAGAGCCACTCTACTCTTGCCGCAATACTGATCAGAATTTCTCGACTTGGATCAATAATTTTGTAAGTAAATATTTTAGTAACCAAATGAAAGCATTGTTCTTTTATTTTGGCTTAAAAATCTCAGAATTTGCCCTTTTTTTGTATAAAGTTTCATATTGAATACAATCCCTCCTCCCTGAAAATTCCTTAAATTTTTCTGCTAAATTATTCTAAAAATTTGAGGGGAAAAAAAGATTGTGTAAAACACATTCTACAAAATTCAACTGTCAGTGAAGGTATCAGTATGAAAAAACTGTACCAAAAAGGGACTAAGCAGATAGTGCTCAGTTTTCATTGTGCTTCTGACTAAAAGAGAGGATGATTTTTATAAATTTTCTGACAGGTATTTTAAAATTATTTGCAAAGTTTGAATTTAATTTTTGCAAAGAGAAATGACAAATTTTATGCAGGAAGGTTGTTCGGATCTCAGAAATATCTTTGCATCAAACTGTTGGAAAACAACCCCTTGGTATTGTGAACAATGTTTCAGAAAAAAACTGCAATAATTATCTAATCTGCAAAATCTAATATGTAATTCAGAGTATCACCACTTCTTAAATTCCTCTACCAAATGAGTGTAATATTTTCTCCATTGTTATAATATTTTAAATTGTGTAATTGGTTTTTTGTGTTGTTTCATCCTTAAGTTGATTTTTATATATATGAAAACTGATCAATGTTTCTCCATGTGATTTTTTAAAAATATTTTACCATTATTTTTGCAGTTAACACTCCTGAAAATAAAGCTTTCTGGGCTGAAAAACATAGGCAGGAAAGACAATGTGAGTTTTATTATAATATTTTTAAAAATATCTTTTATAAAACATAAATTCTGATGACTATTCTAAGATTTTTTCTTAAAATCCTCATTATCATTTATTCTATAGAAAGGTTTGCTAAGTGGATCAGTTTTATATCTAAGGTTACAATGAAAGTTATATAGGGTTTTAATAAAATACCAAATTATGTTTTAATTTAATTTTCTAATCACAATTCTTTTTTAATAATACCTTTACAGAAAAAAGTTAGATATGATTTTTATTTATCAATATTTTGTTAGATATTTTTTTTAAAGCTCAGCATTTCAAATACTGATAAATAAAATTAAATTTAATTATGTTGTGGATGATGCACTGTGGATTAGTATTTAATTGCATGTATAAAAAAAGTGTTATACGTGTAATTAAAATTTTTCAAGCAGTTATAATTTTTAAGTCCCTTATTTCCAAATTTTGATGTATTTAATGACACTTAACTTTTTTTGGTTACATTTCCTTGGTGAATTTTGTAAGAGCAAAGGTACAGTATCAAAGTATATGTGTAATCTATTTAGAGAAATGATAATAATGTAAATATTTTGTTGAAATATAAATTAAAAGATTTCAGCCAATATATTTGAAAAATACTTATACAGTAAAACCTGTTTTGATGTGGTAGATAGGGGCTGCATATAAGAAGACTGTACAAAAAAAAATTTGGAAAATTCATAAATACTTACATATACTAAACATTTTAATAGGACATACTTAAAAAAATTTTATGTGGCAAAGAGGCACTGCATACAAAAAAAGTCGCCATATAGAAAATATGCTAGTAGTTTACAAAATGCATGGGAAAATGCTCCCAAACAAAATAAATAATTAAATTACTCATGGAAGCATTTTTAAAACATTTAATTTCTCATTGGAGCATGGAGAAGTTCCAAAATGCAGATACATAATTCACTGCTACTCGCTGTAATCCAAAGCGCTCATCTTCCTGTGATGAATTGGTTCAAATTTATTTTTGTCACTGGAGGGTACGATTTCAATTCATTTATTTATTATTTGCATTGTCAGGAGAATGTTATTAACAATTAACAGAGCAACATAAGTATATATGTACACTGATAAGAAACATTACAGTGACACCAAATTCATTGAAATTCATATACCACATAAAAAAAAATCACACAAAAATAAAATTGTATAAAAAAAGGACTGCACAAAAGCCAGTTTTACTGTATTTAAATGTGAATTTTATTCCATTTAGGTATAAAAACTTAGTGAATTTTTTTATGTAAAAATTGTTTAATGCATTACTATGGTAAAAAAAAAAAGAGAGAGAGAATTAAAATGGCTCTATCAAATACTTATTTAGCAATATAAAAAATTACCTAGAAAATTTGACTGAGGATAACCTTCTAGTATTTTATTTATCATTTTAATATGTTTTCAATATTATAATATTTAAAATTCTGATTAGAAAAAAATCCACAGGGTTATATGCATTATGATGTAATGAAAATTAAATATTTTGATGCATACATATGCTAGTTTCCATATGTTAAGCATTAAACTGATGGGTTAAAAAGTATGCAAGCAAATTGGATAAAAATTGTTGATAATATTCATTATATCGTGTGCAATTTAAAAACGCAAACAAATGTTATGTATAGTCTTTAAATTTTGCAATATCAACAAAATCAGGAAGGGACCAAAATTCAAATATGCAATTAAAAAAATTCTCAATAGTGAATATGATCTCCCTAAATGAGTAGTACAGGCCTAATAGTGATACCTTGTGCTATTTGTGATATTGCCAATGAGTTTTCATGAGTATATATGCCTGTTGATTAAATAAAGCAAGTTTAAATTCATGTAATTTTGGGGAAAGGAGTTAAAAGCCTCGGCCACATCTCACAAGAGTATCCTAAACATTCTCAAGGGAATTAAAAACAGCGGAGAGTAAAAACCATTCCTAAAGTTTATTCTTCAAGAAATTGATGCACAAGATGGGCAGTATGAGGATGGGCATTATCTACTTGCAAAATAAAGTTGCTACCCAATTGTAATGTACAAACAAACAATAGGATCTAGTTCATCTCTGTTCCTGTAAGCATTAAGAGTTATGCATAGCTTTTTGCATGACTTCCTCCACAAACAAGAATACCCTCCATGAAACTGCCAGTTTTTAGTGATGAATAATGATTTATTGGGTCAATCGACCATTCTTAAACTTAAGTTGATGGAAAGATAGTGAATACTTGTCATTTTCTTAATAACTTAATATTCCCATCTTTGTTGAGTATTTATTGTGTAAGTGTTCATAAATAAGAGAATCACTATTTTTAATCTTTCTCTCCCATATGTTGGATGGAAGGAGTAGAGTGTTTACTTCTACCATATATAAGTACTTCATGAACCATTCTGCAAAACATGGCTCACACACAATAATGAATAGAACAGGCATCCACTGATTTTTATTCTAATTAACATGATTATGTACCAATTTCAAGCATCCCCTCCTGTGGTTAGAGATAAGCAAGAAACACAATGCTAATCCCCTAGCATACAAACCTCCTTCATGCAGCTTTTTGCTTACTGTCAAGTTGATACTGTCCTTCCTATATCAGAAATATGTGCACATCTAATCTAATCTTGACCTAACCTTAATTTGTTTTTGAAAAGCTGAGCTACCTTTTAGAAACTTGTTCCACAAAATACAGCCAACATTTATCTATCTTTATGGCTGTGTAATGCAATTCTATTGGCAAATGTTACCTTAAACTCATTTTTACTCTTCGTCTGTCTTGAAAATTTTTGATGTATCTAATATTATAGTATTTTAATATATATATTTCTGTCATTCATTCAATTGTGGTTCCCTCTTAAACTACTGAATTTAAGCTGCATTATGTTTACGCAAAGCAATGGTAGCACTACTCTTATATTGCTCCTCATTGCTGCATCAATGGTTCAAGACCCTTAAGGTACAGAGGCTCCAACACATGTAACATTTTCATACTTTCAAATAAATTTTATTTAGGCAATCATTTTTATTTTCCAAAAAAAGGACCCCTTAAAAAAATTTGATGCACGGCCTACTCTGGACTTTCTATGCCAGGGGTAACATATTCAAACTTCAAGATTTTTAAACTATTGACCAATTTATTGTGGTTTTTCAATTTATTGCTTAACTTCTGGAAACCAATATGGATTATTTTTCTAGAAATATACCAGTTATATTTAATACACATGCAGATTGAATTGTTATATAGCATTTTTTAATATTCATTTGTTCTTTTTCTAGATCATTTTGATTAGATTGAAGAGGAGTGAAACATATAGAGAACCTTGAATATAATATTCGATGTACCAATTGCGAAACCTTTGTAGTTGAATAAAATTATTATATAAATTTTCTTCGTTTTAAAATTTTTATATTTTTTTGATTAAGGTTTACATTGACTTTTACATTTTCATTTGTTAATATTAATTATCATGTAAAATTATAAATTAAATACATGCAGTAATGGAGTTTTAAAAATATTAATATGCAATAAAATTGTATCAAAAAAATTTTAATAGGTATGTTTATTTGTTTAACAAATACTCCTTTTCTGAAATACATATTTTTTTAAATAAGATAATTCATTACCATAAAAGCAAAATATTTTAATTTTAAAGTTTTTAAAATTTTAACCATTAATATATGTTTGAATTTGAATTAATAAAACATGCATTATTGATCTGATTTCTTTGCATATAAAAATAGAATTCATTTACACATTCTTGAGTTTAATGTATTAGATTTTTCAATCTCTTCTAATAAGTTTTAGACATTTTTCTAATAGTTGCACTTTTCTTATTTTAAATGCAAATTGTGTTAAAATATTTCAAATGTGTGCTAGTTGTATCCTTGTAAAGATTTATGGAAACGTAATTTTTATCACAATTTACTAGTATTAAATTTGAAATTATTCTTTAAACTAGGATATTTAAAAGCCTCCCTGCAAATTTAAATAAGCTCTTTTAATTTTTTTTTTTTTTGTACTCTTTGTAAACATAAGAGAATGAAAAATCTTTGCTTTATTAAGATGAATGGTAAATTATCACTTCATACATTTTCATAAGACATGCCAGGGGGGGGGGAAGTATTGCTATAAGTTCTGGTTTTAAGAAAATGATAATTTAATTATAATAAAGCATATGTTTCATATTTAAAGTTAGATTATAAAAAAAAAGTTCCGATATGTTTCTTGTAATAATTTTATTTTAAAATCCAATAACATCTGGAATGGCAAACTTTTTTTGAGAAAGCAAACAGGTTCTGTTCCATTTTTTTTTTTTTTTTTAATACTAGCCCTTGAGTCATTTGGAAGGCAGGAAATGGAAAGTAAAAAAGGTGCCAATGAAACAAATTTGTTCGTAGGAAAGCATGGCAGTTGACCTCTCTATTTATTTTTAAAATTTCCTTTAAAAAATAAAAACTTGTGCTAACCAAAAAATTGTTTTCAGGAAGTAACATGAATTACCACACCTGGTTACTCTTTGCTTAGTGGCACTTTTGCACCGAATATTTTAATGAACAAAAAATAAAGTATAAATTGGATATATATATATTTACAGATATACATATATTATGTAATAATATATATATATATATTTTACAGATGTATAGACAGTGATGGCCAAAATTGTGGACACTTTTTAAAATTGTTTTTTAAGTTTGTAATGCTTATAGAAAATGTTTGGTTGGACAAAATGCAAAGTATTTTATATCATTTTTTTAAAGGGAATTTAATACTGAATTCAATGCAAAATTCAAATATTTGCAACACAAAAAATTTTTTGCTGCAATAACTATCAATATACATTAGATACCGATGATAGCAGTGTGTTATCAGTGTTTAGTGGGGTACCGTTTATTTTTTATTACCCCTCCCCATTGATGTTTTATTGAGCTGAAAATAGTTTTAAGCTCTTCCTTCATTATTACATGATGCCAGGAAACTATTATATCCTCAATTAGCTCATTTTTTTTCATGGGTACCTCATTCGTTCAACAGCTTTCAAACGGTGTCGCAAGTTTTCCATAGGATTGAGATTATGACTGTTTCCTGACCAAGACAACAACTCAATGATCTTAGAACGATACCAATCTTTTGATTACTTTACTGTGTGGCAAGGAGCTGAGTCTTACTGAAAATGAATGAAGCACATTGTTGGCAAATGGATCCCTGATGGAAGGTAGAAGTTTGGATTCTAGAATGGTGTCAATGTATTTTCTGACATTCCGTGTCCCATCGAAGAAATGAAGACGACCGATATCATCTGCTGATATGCATGACCAAATTATAAAACTATGCGAGTACTTCACAGTTGCCTGGATGCAGGTTTTAGCATCTCCTATTCTACGTTTTACTTATTTTCGACCTTCACTACCGAATAACGATATCTTAGTTTCATCCCTCCATATGACTTGTGACAGCTAATCATTTGTCCAGTTAATGTGTTTCTTTGATCACTGTAGTAGTTTTCAACGCTGCTGTAAATTGAGATAAGGCTTTTTTCGTAGAATTTTATCCCTTATTGTTAGTCTAACATCTGCTGATCTTCTGATTATTTTTGAACTGACAGAAACACCACAGTAGCATTTAGATAACTTTGAAGACATTCCTTTATCTTGGAGGCATAGTATTTTTGTTCTTCTGTCATCAGCAGATGTGGTGCACCTTTTTCGGCTTTTCCTACTTTGTTTTTTATTAAATTTGTCTCCTGATATCTTAAACAAAACTTTAGTCTCCCCATGTAGTCACTGAACCACCCATTTGTCTTGCAATTTTTAACATAGGAAATACTACTTTCTCATCACAGATCTCTTTCAAGGTGTCCAATCTACTTTTTTATTTGATGTCATTGCTTCTTGACTAAATATCGTTGTTCTGGACAGGAAACAGTCAATTCTATCGAAAACTTGTGGCACCGTTTGAAAGCTCTTGTCCGAATGAGCTACCCTTGAAATAAAAATCTAATTGAAGATAAAATTGTTTCCTGACATCATGTAATAACAAAGGAAGAGCTTAAAACTATTTTCAGCTCAATAAAACATCGATGGGAAGGGGTAATAAAATATAAAGGCTATCCCGCTAAGCACTGATAACACACTGCTATCATCGGTATATCGATAGATTATTGCGGCATAATATTTTTTGCATTGCAAATATTTGAATTTTGTTTTTTGAATTGAATTCAATATTAAATTCCTTTTAAAATGATTTAAGAGACTTTGCGTTTTGTGCAATGTAACATTTTCTATAAGTATACAAACTTAAAAAAAAAAACAATTTTAAAGTGTCCACAATTTTGGCCACCACTGTATTTTTTTTTTTTGTGTGGTTATAAAAAAAGTTGATGGAAAGTATATTCAATATGAAATCTGTTGCTTGGTTTCAAATGTTTTCTTGATATTAAGTACATTCTTCATTTTAAAGCATGTATATTTTCGTATTTTTTTCCCTGTCAGTTCATTTTAAAATTTATTTCTGCAGGTGAGTATATTTGCTGCACGTTCATATGCATTCAGGCATCCCAATTAGTAAATATGAATTTTACGAAATGTTCGGAAACTCGAATTCTTTTGAAAGATTTGTATGACTTTTTTTATTATTCTTTTAAGATAAAACTTCTATTAAAAATATATATATATATTAAAATCGCTTGCGCATGGTTAATGGAAAATGTTTAAAAAAAAAACAGTTTTCCTTTCCTAAACTAGGTTTTTCCCCGAGATTAGTGATTCCACGTGTGTAAACCAACCTCGTTTCATTTTAAAAATGTTCTAAAACTTCTCGGCTTATACGCGGTATTTTCGGATGAATCAATTTTATGCAGAATAAATTTTATTCAGATATCTCAGTTATTTCTTAGTAATACTGCACGATATTGCCATAACTACTGTATTATATTCAAATTATATAAATATTATTTAGCAAAAAAAAATAAAGATATCAATCCTAATAAAACCTGTGTTAAAAAATCTGGAACTAGTTTGATATCACGGGGCAAGGCGCCAAACGCTGTTTGGCGTGATAAAGAATCACGCCAAGCAGCACATGCCGTTGGAATGAAATTCAAGATGGCGGCCTAGCGGTAAGACTAGTCAGGAAAATAATTTTTAAGAACTGTTTTGAAAAATATTAAAATCGATTTCAAATGAAGAATTTAGGAATAGAGTGAGACTAACCAAGATCAATAAATAATTAATACCAATATTTATAAAAAATCATCTTTACTAATAATAATATTATGCAGTATACAATAATCTAGTAATATGTTACAGAAATTATATGTAATATCCACATATAATACTAAATAGTAATAATTATTAGATATTCATATGGTATTATTTTTTATTTTATATAATAATAATCACGTAATATAATTTAATAGATTTGATAAAAAAGAATTATCATGCTATTGTAATATAATAAGAATCGTACAGATATAAGAATACTCATTTAACATAATTATAAAAAACAAAATAATAATTGTAAGTAAATAACATAATAATAATAAATAAATAACATAATACTTAGAAATATATAAAATAATAATAAATAAATAACATGTAATAATATTTATAAAATAACAATTATTAAAAATAACGTATATTATGTGATTATTACACATTATAATTATTGTATTTTTATATTATTAATAAAATAATTACATAATATATACTAAAATAGATTATGAATAGCAAATAAAAGTACAGAAAGCTTGCTATGTTCCAAAAACTGCAAATTTTTTCAACGAATTTCATCAAACAAGAAACAAAAAAAAAACATTTTTAAAAAGTAAAATAAATTGAAAATAAACGATTTATAGAAATAATTAAAAATATAACACTCATTCTTTTATAAAAAAATATCCCAGTTCTCACCAATGAAATTAGAAATATCCATATTCGAAAATAGCATTAAATAAAACCGAAGGCTGAAATATATTTTGATTCGCGATTGCAATGAAAATGGTTAAATTGTATAAGAAATCGAAATAAAATCGTCTGAAATTAATAGGATTACCGCGGGAACAGAACCAATAAAAATTATTTCTAATATACGTTATCTCCATGGCAACCACATCGCCAGACGATAAAAATATCAAGGTAACCATATTGTAATGTTATCGCCCATCTTGGCAAACATAAACAACAACTTGGCGCGATGCCCCGTGATATCAAACTAGCAGGAAAAATCTAAAATGAGGACACACATGTAATAACTATATTAAAAACTTTCAAATATTTTAGGGTACCTTCGTCTAAATTGTATAACTGGTAGCGTCCAAAGATGTTTTCTTATGGAAGGGGGGAAATATAGTTTTTTTTTTTATCCCGGTTCTCCAGGAAAGGGTGGCTCTAATTCTACAGCTCGTTTTGATCATGAACTCTGCTAAACATCGCATTGTGTTCCTACTTATCTTTTTAACAAACTGTTTAACGTTAGTATATTGCATCATCCGTGTTTCGCTTACCAATGCACTTTTGTGTTGTCCATACTACCTTTATATTTTGTTTGCGTGTTGTGTGTAATCCTCCAAATCAGAAGCATTAAGTTACCATGAATTTATGAATGTAACATCCTCATGCATTTCGGACATGACTTCGTCCAAATTGACATCTAAAAGTGCAATTTCCAGGGCTTCGAACCGGAAAAAACCGTTATTTTGGTCGGAACCGAACCGAAAAAAATTGGTTTATTTCGGTTCGATATATCTTCAGTCTGTTACTGTAGCCAACTTATCAATACTTTCTAACTTAACGTCTTCCATATAATCATCATCATCATTATATGTATAATTCTTCTTCACAAGTACTTTTCTGTTTCAGTTTCGCATGAAACTACTTGTAGAGGTAGAATTAATTTAGTTGTATGAACTAGAGGTATGGATGCTTTTTTCAAGACAAATATCAGCCTGGATTATATTTTTCGCATCTCAGTAGTCGATCATCCTCTAATGTTTTTATAGAGTATTTAGATAGACAAACCAGAATACAGTGGTACCTCGACATACGAGTGCCCCAACATACGAGTTTTTCGAGATACGAGCCGGCGAGCGAGTGATTTTTTTGCTTTGAGTTACGAGCGAAATTCGAGATACGAGTTCGGTTTAGCAGGTCGGCCGGTAGTAGCACGCGGTCGCGCCCATCACGGTCAGTGAATCATGTAGCAGCGTGCTTCCGCTGTGATAAGTTGTGTTCGCGTTTTGTGTTGCGTTTACTTTTACATTTACAGTTGTAGTTCATTTAGAGTTACAGATACAAGAATTACAGTCACAGCAGCATTCGGAGGTTATGCAAGAAATTGGTTTCGAGGAGTCAGAGGAGGAGGTTATTTCTACAAGTGAGATAAAGGAGTTCTTAGGAATGTGGGAGAGAGTTTCACAGTTCGTGGAAAAGAAACACCCAGAATAAGTTGCAACAGGTCGTGCATCTGATCTTTTTAATGACACTTGCCTTACTCATTTCCGGAACATTCTGAGAGGGAAGAAGAAACAAACCTCCTTGGACATGTTTTTTTCTTAACAGCCTACGGGTGAAAGCGAGAAAAATGTAGCGAAAAAGGCAAAGACCAGTGAGGATATCTAATTTATTTCTTTACATTCTCTTTTTTTGTTTTTGTACAATAAATATTTGTCATTTATAAATACGTTTTTATTATTCAAAACTACGTAACAAAAATAACTGGGGTGACATTTTAGGGGTTGGAACGGATTAATGGTAGTTCAATTGTGTTTTGTATGGGGAAATTTACTTCGAGATACGAGTAATTCAAGATACGAGCCAGGTTGCGGAACGAATTAAACTCGTATGTCGAGGTACCACTGTATCATGAACCTTGTTGTCAAATGCGATTTTGATAATGGATAACAATGCCAATGCTCACCGCTCGTATCATTCGTGTTTGTTAATTGTATCAATCCACATAGTGTACCAATTAAAAAAAAGAATAAAATGTTCTCTCTAAATGTTGATAGAATTACATTTTTTATTTATGATAGAATTATATTTTTAGTGCAAATGAGAATGTACTTAAATTAAAATTCATTTGGAACTGAACCAATATATATTTTTTTAATTAAACTGAAACGAAAAAAATTACGGTTTGAAACTCTGGTATTTTCGTTTCATACATGTGTCACCGGGGGCTCTGTTATTTCATGTTGGTTGAAGTATTTAAAATTATTGTATTCTATACATACTTATTTTACAAAAAAAAAATTGCTTTTATTCGTTACATAAATATATATTAAAGATTATTAATACTGAATTTTTTGATTCAACAAGAGAATAAGTAATCATTTCGAATTCATTTGAGATTCCATACATATAAAAAGTGACAGCGCCACCTGTCCTTCTATCCGTCATTTTAAGCATCTGCAGCAGATTTTGTGCAACATCTCTTTCAATCCCCCCCCCCCTGGCATCTCATATCAAAAATTTTAAATGCTACAAAGCAATTTTTTTCCCGGCAAAGTCTGTCAAATATTACCGAATCATGCATCATCTATGAATTCTTATCAGGCAACGATTTGATGTAATCAAAGATTACCATCTCAAACTGAAAGAAATATTTTCTTTGGATCCTTCGAGTAAGATGTTCTTTATTTTTCTACTATCAATGATAAATTGTACTTAATATTTAATTATCGGGATTAATGTTTAAATTTTTTGTTAGAGATATTTATTAACTCAAAATAAACAAGTTTTGAATAATTCTATATATTCGTATAAAAAGAAAACCATGCAAATACGATTCGTTGATAGGCTGTTGCAGTGGTCTTCAAACTTTTTCAACTCATGAAACCCCTAGCACTAGAAAGTGTTTTCGTAGAACCTTATTCCATACACATACGAAGAAGAATATATTTCGAAATAATATTTAAAGTAGATCATGTTATAGGTACTCTATGTAAAGGCGAATAAAAAAAGTATTACATTTATTATTTTAAAAAAATTCTAATCTAGTTTTTACTATAATTTAATCATTAATAATATTTATATTTTTGATCCAAGTGTCACCTACCCAAGCTTTATATTTAGTAACTCGGATATGTACTTGCTTTTTTACACGCAAACTGTCGAAGTATAGGTCTATCGAGATTAAATGCAATCGCATTACGTATTCTGAGTTTAATTTGTTTTAATACTTTGTTTTTGTAGTCACTCACATTGAGAAATATATTTCACTTAAACATAATTATCTGAATGTCATTAAAATGTTTATAACTGTGTAAGAAACACTGTATATTTTGCATGAATTTGCAATATAATATTTAGGAGCTAGCTGTTTTTTGATTAAATTTAGATTTTAACATCGAATCTGCTGATATACCGATAAGGCCCTCTCCTTCAATATAGGTGTTTTTTCCCCACAAATGCAAAAAAGTGCATTTTCCATTAGAAAACTATTTAGCTTTGCAAGACATTATGCTAACGAGTATAAAATTATCCCATGGAACCCGAGATAATAAACAGTAGAATATTTACACACAATCTAGTGGGAAGTGCAAAGGGATGGACTTTAGATACTTGTAATTATACAAATTGCTTAGAGAACGTGAATGCATTTTGCATACATATTTATAAGTTTCTTTTCAATTTTTTTATTGTGACTCGTGGAATCCCTAGGTATGCCTCGTAGATCCCCAGGACTCCGTGGAACACAGTTTGAAGACCACTGGGCTATATAGTATGAAAATACATTATTTGTTCAATACTAAATTCTTGAATCCTTAATTATTTTCAAATAATAGAAACAACTTATGAATTGTAGAATATAATTATAGAATATATCTGTGGGAAAGATTTTAAATATTTTTAAAATAGATAAATTTTAATAACGTGTTTAATTTAAGCTAAGATGAGCCATTTTTTTAATGAAAGTTCACACCTTACTTTTTTCGAAATTTGAGTTATTAATTCACTCACTATTAAAAATTTTCTCTGTCTTTATATATATGCATCTCTTTCGGGGAAACCTTTCTTTTCATACTTTAATTTTATTTTACTGTGTGGTGCAAAACACATGTGTGATAGTTTTAGACTTAACTTTTCAACATGGCTCTGTTTCTATTATGTCGAAAATTTCTGCTGTAAGGGGAAGGTGGATTCATAAAGTATACTTAGCCCTAATTTCGCTGGTGGTAATTCAGCGATAGCTTTAGAAATCATAATCGGTCTCCATTTTAGACCGTAGACTCTTTTGGTTTCTTCCATTTTAAAAGTTCTACCTCTGTTTCCTGTTATGCATATGTGTATTCAAATTAGTACAATATTCATTTCGACCATTTATTTTCTAGTTATGTGTCTTAGAATCCGGTTTCTATCTTTTAGCTTTGGGGGTAGTATAATTTTGTCTTATTGTTTTATTTCATTTTATTGTACTATATTTATATATAATTTAATTATTTAGTTTTTGAATCAGTATTCGTCGTTGAATATTTCTGTTACGAACAAGTATTTTTTCAATTATTAAATTCTTTTAAAAAAAATCTTATTAAATGAAACAGAAATCTTAATCATAAAATATAATTCTATTGAACCAAGGATGTTTATCTATATATATAAAGGAGAAAAGTGACTCACTGACTGACTGGCTGACTAATCACGATATCTCCAGAACTATTCAACTTGCAGGCTTGAAATTTGGTAGATATGTTCCTTTCATAGAGAAGAGACCCGCTAAGAACGGATTTTGCGAAATGCGAACCCCATGGGGCGTTACGTGGGTTAAGGGGTGTTATAAATAACTGTTTCCATTTTTAAACTACTCGACGTACAATCTTGAAATTGGGTAAGCAGATTCCTTTCATAGAGTAAAGATCCGCTACAGAAAAAGTTTGGTGAACATCAGCCCCTAAGTGGCGTTGTGGGGGCTTATAGGTGGCGTTATAGATAATTATTTCCATTTTTGAACTATTAGGCGTACAGTCTTTATATTTCATAAATAGATTCCTTTCATAGAGTAGAGATCAGCTACAAGATGGGTTTGTAGAAAATAGCCTCCCAAGTGGCGTTGCGGGGGATTAAGGGGCGTAATAGATAAATATTTTCTTTTTTATACGACTTGACCTACCTGCTTGAAAATTGGTAGGCATGTTTCTTTCATGAAGTAAATATCCGCTACAAATTTTTTTGGGGGAAAATTGACCCCAAGGGGTGTTGCGGGAGGTTAAGAGGAGACATAAATAATTATTCCGGTTTTTTTATTTATTAGACGCATAGTCTTGAAATTTTGTAAGCAGATTCCTCTCATAGGATAGAGATACGCTACAAAATGCGTTTCGTGAAAATCGACCCCCCAAGTGGCGTTGCGGCGCTTAAGGGGCGTTATAGATAATTATTTCCATTTTTAAACTATTGGACGTACAATCTTAAAATATCATTATCAGATTCCTTTCATGGGATTAAAGATCCCCTATGTAATGTGTTTTGTTAAAATTGGCTCCTAGGTGGCGTTGCAGGGTTCAAGGGGAGTTATTGATAATTTTTTCCATTTTTAATTTATTAGACGCATAGTCTTCAAATTTGATAAGCAAATACCTTTCATAGAGTACAGTTCTCCTGCAAAATGGGTTTTGTGAAAACAGACCCCAAATGGCGTTGCGGGGGCTCAAGGGGCGTTATACATAATTATCCCCATTTTTAAACTATTAGATGTACAGTCTTGGAATTTAGTAAGCAGTTTCCTTTCGTAGAGTAGAGAATCGCTACAAAATGGGTTTCGCCAATATCAACCACCAAGCTCATTACGGAAGATTAAGGGGCGTAATTGATCATTATTTCCGTTTTTAAACTACAAGTATTAGATCTACCTCCTTGAAAATTGGTAGGCATATTCCTTTCATGGAATAAAGTTCTTCTAATAAAGAGTAAAACGAAAATCGACCCCCAAGCAGGGTTGCGAGGGGACAAGAGGAGTTATAGAAAAAATTCCTATTTTTGAATTGTTAGACCTTTACTTGAAATTTGTTAAGCATGTTTCTTTGGTTGAATACGGATCAATTTAGAATGTATTTTACGGAAATCAACTCCTGTGGGGGGAGAAGTGGGTTACTGGGGCGTACTGACAAAAAATTCTTTTTTTTTTAACTACAAGGACTATAATAATCAAATTTGGTTCACATTTTCTTTTGTTGAATTGAAATCCGCCAAGAACGGTTATTTTGGAAAACGATTTTCAACGGGATTACGGGGGTATTGATAGTAAAAATTTCGTTTTTTTCCCGTTAGATATGGCGTACATGTTTATTTTACAGAGTAGAGATCCACCGAAAATTTGGTTTTGCGGGAATCCACTTCATTATAGTGTTACGAAAGTGCAAACATCATTGTATACTTCAATTTTAGAGATTTTTAGAAAATACAAATTAGATGAGTTCTGTCCTTTTTTTTTATCAAGAGGCGACAGTTACAGGTATAAGTATATTTTTCAAAACAATCGAATTCTTAATGATAGGACTTAGATATTAATAATTTATATGTGTATATATTTATAAGCAGTATATATATTTATAAAACATCATGAAATACCCAGCGAAGCGGATGGGTAACGGCACCCACCCGCTTAGATGGAATATTGTAAAAGTTATTCTAAAAATTTAGAAAATTTCGTAATTTTGAAAATTGTTTTATTTTTATGCTTTTTTCCACATAAAATATTTTAAAAAAGCACTTTTCCATTCCAAGGAGCCATAAAAATGCAATTAAAAAACTTGCTAAATTCACCAAATGCCAGTAACCTACGACAGAATTGACCAGTTTGTTTATGTGTCTGTGAAGCTTATGGAGCATCTTCAGAAAGACTACTTTCTGATACCCCAACAGATAGTTTTCTTTATTTAGAAGAAGAAAAAAATATTTAGTGTGAAAAACCTTAAAAATATAAGAAAATGCTCAAATGTTTTTATTTGATAGTATTATTTTCATTTTGAATGTTTTTTATGCAGTGAATTCAAGCAAATGTATGTGTCTAGGTTTACTCTCCCATACTTCTTTTTTTTATAGTTACATATTTTTAATCAAATAACCAAACATCCAGAAATAAGCAGTCAATTTTCATTCATTATTTAATAAAAACGGATATAAATATATATATATTTTTTTAAAAAAAACTAAATTGGTATTGATTTGTATTATTTATTACAAAATTAATTATTTAATAATAATGTATTATTTATTAATAATATTAATAGATTAGTTTTGTAAATTAAAAATTGAAAATAGAAATATAAAGAAAGATCTTGTCACTGAGGGAAAAAAGACTCAGAAAGAGTTTTATACACGAAAAAGCCTGTGTAAACGCCCGAAAAAGAAATCTGTCTGTAAAGGAAAAGAAATTGAAGACATTTCGGAAAGGAGATAATTTGAATGACATAAGTATAGAAATCCCTCACATCAGGCATACACCCTCACCCAGAAGTGCTGCGAGAAGGAAAAAGGAAATTTCCATTCGGATAAAGTTATACTCTGATAAAAAGCCCGTGCAATGCCAGACTAAATGGAGGGAAAACAGACCCGTCCGACGGGATAAAGATATAGAAGAAATTGCGAAAGAGGGAATTTTACTGACAAAATATAGAAATCACACACAACCGAGGAAGTAATGACATCGAGATGGGAAGAGGAAATTTCTATTGGCTAAAAATTATGCACTCGAAAAAGCCCGTTCAGGGTTGGGCCATGCAGCCATAACATATGACACAATGACATAATATGGCGCTGAAATTTATTTCAGGCAAACTGAAATTTCATGACGTAGCTTTTTTGATTTAATTCATTCACAGATTAAAAAAAAGTTTTTAACATGTGATTAACGTGAAATATATCCTTGAAATCATAGTTTTCCAATTACATATGTTGTCGTCAAAATCCAGTTTTCAGCCTTACTGGAATTTTATTGACTGATTCCTTCACATTGATTGAAAAATAACTGCTTTTGATATGTGATTTATTTGAGATGTTTTTTTAAATTAAAAACACAATTTCTAAAACGCAAATATATATATATATATATGGTTTTTTTTTTAAATTTAAATTCCGAAAAGATATAAAACCGTTTTTTTAAGCATATTGGTAAATTTTTTACCTTTTCCAAAGGTTCCAATTTAAATTGAAACGGAATATTGTAATAATTTTTAAAAATTCACGAAATTTTCTAAATTTCTATTTTTGACATTTTTTTTATACATAAGACTGTTTTTTTTAAAAAAGGTACTTTTTCATTTCGGGGAACCGTAAAAGTATAACTAAAATAACTCTCAAAATCGACCCCTGCCCATAATAATTAACGATGGTAAGCCTACCGCCGAATTCAAGAATTTGAGGGCTTATGTTGCATGCGCGGAAAGACAACTTTCGGAGAGTACGTAGGCAAACATATTAATTGTGTATGTGATAAACCAACTAACAAAAACAGTTATACACAAGAAAAATCCCGTGCAACACCGGACCATGCAGCTATATTTGGATGTAAATTAATATTTTTTTTAAAAAACTAAAACACACAGTATTGTTTTTTATAATTCATTACTAAATTGTTTTAAAAATCTTAAAATGGCTGCTTTCTATTGGATAAAATAAGATAAATTTTGTAAATTATTAATCGAAAATAGAAATTTGATCTTATCCTTGAGGGAAAAAGAGTTTTATACTCCAAAAAGCCCGTGCAACATCGGGTTAAACGAGGGAAAAGAAATATTCCTAATAGGTAATAAAATAAATTTCGGATATAAAGAGAATTTTAATGACATAAATATAGAAATCACTCTCCTAGAAGTGCTGACATCGAGAGCAAAAGGGGAAATTTCCATGGGAATAAAGTAATGTACTCGGTAGTAGCCAGTGCAACGCCGGGTTAATCTGACGGAAAACAGACCCGTCCGATGGAGCAAAGAGGTGGAAGAAATTTCGAAATAGGGTATTTTAATGATATATTAAAATGGAATTCACAAACACACCAGGAAGAGTGCTTGCACCGAGATAGGAAGGGAAAACTTTAAGGCAAAAATCTATGCACTTGAAGAAGCCCGTGTAACGCCGGGCCATGCCAGCTAGTATTATATACATGGTAAACTCAAATTAATTTTCCGACGGAAAAATTTATTTCGCATGCTATATTCATTTTAAGTTGGCCCTGAAAGGTGATCTATATCAGTGGACCCTAACCCCCGGGCCACTAATCAGTCCCAGTCTCTGGATCAAGCGGTACCAGGCCGTCCAAGGAACATTCAATCATTTCCATTTTATTTACTGTGCTGTACTTCTCTTGGGTTTGTGTGACTTTCCATGGAAATGACTTTATATTCAATGTTAAATCACATTGTATTCCGTTTTTGGTGAAACCGTATTTTATTCTGAAGGCATATTAAATACAATTAAATTAAAATTATTAAATCAAATCAATCTAAAATATAAACAATTAATGCCTCCTTCTCAGCGGGTCGTGGTAAAATGATCAAAAGTTGACCAGTTCGTGGCAATGAAAACATTTTGGAGCACCGATCTCTCTCTCATCTGTATTACTTTTTAAAAAATCACACACCCCGTTTACATTTTTTATGAATTAATAATTGCTTACTTTTTAGTTCAAAAATGATGGTGGTTATATTTGTTTAAATAAAACTCTTGTAGCCAATGGGTCGTTAGTTTAAAACTTAATTCCGTCGAAAACTCTTGTAGAACAATGATGTTTGGAAAATCTCGTCTTTGCATTCACATCTATACGCCAACGTGATAATTTTGAACCTAGAAAAATTTAATGTGCATAAGACCGGCTACGCAGTGGATCTTTAAAAGCATCAGGACTCAAACCTGAGAACTGACAAAAATAACTTCCGTCACGAGTTAGTTTGCAACCATGATTACACAGTTACCTCGCGTGCGTAGTCTGTGATAAACTATTTTACTCCTCCTAGTACTGTTTTTAGGTCCTGGATAGATCTGGGAGGGTGAAGGTGAGTTGTAATTCCTCTTCCAACAACATCTCAAATTTTTTGCATTAATCATGGGCCAATCCATCCGGCGAATATTCTTTTTTTCTAGAAATTGATAAGCATAAGTCAACGAGTGTTGTCATTTATTTAAATGAAATCCAGGCCAATGGATTTCTTTCCTCCATGATTTCATTCCTATACTTCGCAGTAGCATCTGTTAAAGCAGTGATGGTGAGCCTATGACCCGTGGCAAGCTTTTAAATTGACACACGATTGCTAGGCAACCACTTGATTGTTTACGCGGGTTTATTTAGATTTTCTCTAACTTGTGTGGATTATTTATATTCTGTTTGTATTGTTTCAAGCACTGCATTGACACAAAGGCAATTTAAACGCCATCTATAGCCTTCAGTTTGATCATTACAGTTCTAAATTTACGCAAATGACAACAAATGTATATGAAAGTATGTAGTATTTGAAATAAAGCAAAAGTGCTAACGAAATATCAAATAAAATGTATAATTTTACTCACATTTTGTTTGTTGAAAAAAAAATCGACAAACCAGAGCAAATAACCATATTTATAGCACTTTTTTCGGACAAAACGCACTTTTGTAAGGTTATGTTCAGTTGTAGAAAAAGACTTCCATAGCACTTGTATCGACCCCTTTCTGTTTAACCTTGTGAAACGCTCTGCGCATGTCTGTTATTCTCGATACCAGCAATTTTTGGCTCGTAATTTAAAGTTCGCCTGTACCAGTCAGTACCAGTGTTGAACTTAGTGGCACCCATTTCGAAAGCATTTAGAAGTACTGTGTATTGATATGCACGTATATTAGGTATGTGTGTGTTAATACAAAATTTCTTCTCAAAATATTGTGTTCTAAATACAAATATTATTAATTGTAGCCCTGTACTATGCCAGCGATTAAAAAGTTAAAAACAAGCCATACAAGTTTCAGGCCATATCAAGTTGAATGGTTTGATAAATAAATTGTGATTGAAAGGAATAAAATGGTTACAGGTGTAATTTATAATGATAAAGTGACTACACGTACATATGTTATAAAAAGACATTTTGAAACGTTGCATTCTATTCTCGGCATGTCAATAGATAAAGCAAGAAAAATGTATGTTTTACAAAAGAAAAAAAGTTAATTTTTCTCAAAGCACAATGTTTTAAAAAGTTTTTTGTTTCCAAAAAAATAACTTAACAGCTGCTAGTTTCTAAGTTGCTCATTGCATTGCTCACCATGGGAAAACTCTTCCAGAAGAATTTGTAAAAAAAAAAAGCGTTTTTAGAATGTGTTCCCACATTGTTTGCTGATTTTAAAGTAAGAAACTTGATTATAAAGCGTATAAATGAGTTACCTACAAGTCGCAACATAATTAAAAATCGAGTAATAGAATTAGAAAAAAATATTTTTTTTCGCAAATACATAACTATTTAAATTATGCAGAAATGTATTCAATTGCTTTAGATGAGAGTAATGATGTAAATGATTATGCACAATTAGCAGTTTTTGCTCGGTATTAGTATGGTAATATAATGAAGGAAGAGTTAATAAAACTAATAACGTTGAAAGAGAAGTGAACCGGTCTTAATATTGTTAAAGAATTTGATATTGCATTTGAAGAAATAAATATATTGGCCTTCAGAAAATAGTTTCTGTAGCAACAGATGGTGCACCTAGTATGGTAGGGAAAAACTTTGATTTTGTTCAGTATCTTAAGCGAAATTTTTCCTATTCTCTGATTGAATGTCATTTTATAATACACCGGCAAGTTTTATGTGTGAAGCACGGTTTAAAAACATTTTCCAGTGTAATATTAATTGTAATAAAAATAATCAATTTTATAAACGCAAAAGCTCTTTAAAAACAGCATTTTGCACAATTCTTAGAGGAAATTTAATGTCAATATTCAGGGCTTTTGACATAGAACACAACGTGCAATGGCTTAGTTTCGGTCAAGTACTTAATTGCTTTGTAGCTTTATTCGAAGAAATTAAGATCTTTTTAATTGAAAAAGACAGTTTCAAAGAATTACCCAATATACAATGGTTAAATGATTTTTGTTTTTATGCGACATCACTCAGCATTTTAATGAACTGAATAAAAAACTTAAAAGGCATGGACTGATTGTTTTAACGATGTTTGAAAGTATTAGAATATTTATGATGAAATGACATCTTTGCTAAGAATTTTGAAATGAAAATCGCACACATGAACTATTACATGAAATATTACTTGCAATTTCCTCAATTACAAAAATACTTTTAAAACATAATAATTTTTGAAAACTCCGTTGACAATCTAGAAAATGCAATTAAAAATATTTAATGATTATGCAGGAAATAAAATAAGAGCTTTTGAGGAGAGATTCAATCAATTTAAAAATTTGAAAAATACATTTCACTTTATTTTATATCCATATAAAACAAAATTTGAAACAATGGAGTTAACCGAATTTATGTGGCTAGGTATCGACAATTTAGGAATGGAATTAGTTGAATTTCGAAGCAGCGTGGTGTGGAAAACAAAATTTGAAGACTTGATTTCTGAAGTAGAAGGAAAACTGTGTGGAAGTTGTGCAAATAATATTGATCCCACAGTAAAAATTTATTGATTGAATATTTACGTCGCAGTATGCAGCTACTCGAGGGCTTTTGGCGAAGGACCTCGTAATTTTGAACCATTGTCAAGTGCCTAGGACAACACCTGAGCTGGCACCCCTCTTCTAACTACCACACCACACCAACGGTAGGATGTTTGAGCTTTCGACAGATTTAACGTACATCGTTCCCCTACACGGCAAGTCTTCAGTGGTACTGGGCTCGAATCATGACAAGCCGGCCATGAGTCCGTTACCTAGGTTACCACGGCCCTCAGTAAACATTGAAAATATTATATTAAACGTATGGGATTCTTTACCAAATAATTTTATATCAATGAAAAAATCTAGTTAATATTCTTTTAACGATGTTTGGATCCACATATTCGGGTGAAAATTTGTTTTCTTTAATGAACTTTGTAAAATCTCCTAATAGAAATAGAATTGACAGGGAATTAACAGCGAAATGCGTTAAACTCATGAATACGAAATATTAACCTAATATTAAAAAAAAACTATCTGAAAATAAACAGCAACTGATTTCTCATTAAATACTTTATAACAGATTTTGCTATATATATATATATATTAATAAATGATATTTTATAATATATCTTGTATGCAATTTTCGTTACTCCTTGTCCATTCAAACATTTATTGCTATTGGTACCAAACACTTAAGAATTTTTAAACCACCCCCCAAAAAAAAAAAATTTAAATCGTTAAACTACGCCCATTTTTACCCTTTAAGCCAATTGAATTTTTAAAATGTTTAGTTTTATAAATACTCAGCTAAAAATTTTTAAACTTAACGCTGGTACAAATGGGCATTAGTGACCCACGAGGTAGTATTAAAAAAAATATGAACAAAATTTGACCAACGCCTCAAAAAGGTTCGCCATCCCCATGTCAAAGGCATGAAGATCCATGAGTTTGTCCAACTCCTACCTAGAACCATCAGACTGTTGCGATATTGATCTCTCTCAAATGCTGGAGAACATGAAATGCCTTCTTGGTTCCCTCCTTGGTACGTTGAGAATCAGTGATTCAGCTGAGTTAAGATTGATCAGTATGGTCTCCCTCAGACTCTTGCTCTAATGTCGATGTGTTCATTACCTCAGGTCAAGTAAGCTTTTTCAGTACGTGGAAGGGAAAGGGTTTTAAACAGCAGGTCTAAGAAGCATGCCTTTCTCAAGTAGCCATTGTTAAAGAGTAATTCTTGAAAAGTGGGTTCCTTTGGCATTAAAAAGTGCAAGAGACACCAAAGAAGTTTTGCAGTCTCGTTACACCGCGTTGAAAAGCTCAATGATCAATTTTCATTGTGGTTTAAATGGCTTTAGAGTGAACTTGTCTAAACATCTTCTGTACGGATCTAGTCTCGTTAAACTGTCTCCATAAGTTTCACATGGCCCAAGGTGTTGCATCAGAGCAGTGGCGCACACAAGGGAGGTGTCCTAGGAATCCGGACCCCTCCCCCCCCCAAAGCCCTTGAGTGTTTTTCGATTGATGATAATCCTGTATGTATGTAACGTAAAATTTAATTAAGTACTTGTAATTAAAATTTATTTTATTAATTTTAATGCTAATTATTCATTTAATAATGTATTTTTTACTGTTTTTTGTTATTAAAATAGACAAAATCCGAAGAATCAATTGGTGTTGTCTTGAGGTAAGATACGAGTTGGGGTACATTCGATCATGGATTCCCCCTTTGAAAATTTTTTGTATGCGCTACTGCATCAGAGTATCTAGCAATCTGCACATGAGATACTTCCAGCTCCAAGTCTCCCGACGATTTACCACCTTATTTCATTATTCAAACATTAGTGGTTACCAGAGATGTAGCTACCGCAGTATCAATTATATGGGGACCCAAAGCTACAGGGGCCCCCAAAATGTGTGATATGACACTTTCAAATAAGTTTTATAAATGCGATCATTTTGTTTTTCAGAAAAGGGCCCTCCAAAGAATTTTGATACAAAACTCACTTAGGATTAGCTACACCACTGGTGGTTACCCATTTTAACTGTTTTTGGTGATTACCCATTTTAACTGTTTTTAGTGGTTACCCATTTTAACTGTTTTTTTTCCGGGGGGGGGGGGGTTACCAATTTTAACATCATAGAAAAAACACTACGAACAAATGAATCATGGGAATTGGTAGATGCATCTTCATGGCATTTTCTTCTAAACGTTCAGCCAACATGCTGTAATAAACAATAAATATTTTCCTATTTGGTTGGAAGCATTTGTTTACCTGTCTGTCAGTACTTTTCTAGAAATTCAGCTAAATATTCAAATTCTCTGAAATTTAAATACCGGTCTTTCGGCTTTAGCAAGTAGAGAATAAACTGACCATATATAAGATTCCACGGAGATATCCATTGGGAATGTAAAAAATGGGAAGACTTTGATAGATTTTTTGAGGTATAATGCTGTCAAAGGGAGTGTAAACATTAAACGGTGAAATGATTCTGTCTAAACTTTAAACAACAAGGTTTTTGAAAATCTTTGATAATTTTAAAAATAAATTTGGAAAATATCAATTAAAAAGTTTAAAAGCTTTACTAACACTATGAAGTTCATCTTCAAATGTTTAAAATTGAACTTAATTTGGTTATTATTTATTGTTTATCCAACCTTTAAATCATTTTCGGGTTCATTTAAAGATATCTGAATTCTGATTCAATATCTTATTCCTAATTTTTATATTTCATTGAGAGTTAAGTCAAATCAAATTAAAACTTAAATTTACAAAAAACAAAAATAAATAAATAATCTTGAAAGATGCATTAACTATTTTTGGAGTTAATTTTAAAATTGTTCTTCTCTATTGCTTTAAAATCTCGTTTTGTTTAAATTTTTTTCCTAGATTTTTTCCCTTTTTATTTTGGAACTCATACGTACATTTTTTGTGCGTATGTGTGATATTTATCATTGAATATAACTCTCTCTTTTATATAAATAATTTAAAATCTTAAAAATTTATCCTAAATCTTATTTTTTTTTTAGTTAATCCACTTCTTGTTCCCCAAATAGAATTTCTTTTTCTGGAATTTTTTTTATTGAAGGTAAAAAATGAATGTTAAATTTTGTTTTAGTTATATAAAGAATTTACGCCCCTTCTTCCCTGTGACCCAGCTAGAGATGTAGGAAGAATTAAATGATCAGACGACATCATGAACTTCAATTATTTTATTTATCACTATATTCAGCTCAGACACAACAACACTTAAACAAGATTAATTTAATATGTAATAGAATAGGAGTGAAACGAAATTGCGTTGGGGAAGAATATATTCAATCATGTAGCTCTACCTTTAAGATAACTTTATGCAGAGCTTATTTATTTAGTGACAGCATTAATAAATTAATTCTCTAAGATCAACTTGATTAAAGATCACAGTACCTGAACTCTTGCAGACTTCTATTCTGACACGCTGTCTTTAACAGCTCTCCAATAGGAAAACTAAGCACTTTCTTAATTTCCAACTTCTCGCTTCCTATACTGTTTACGTATACGTTTCACTGCCGATTTACTTCACTTCTCATCCATTCACTTCACTTCCAATCTATTCTCAATTCACTAACCTCCAAACTCGTGAATAAAAAATATATATATTAAACTTAATTTGTATAATCACGCTTTCTGTCTTTTCTGAGAAGGTTAGTTGATAAAAAATGCTGGCCCAAAAAGAATTCCCCAGAGGTTACTAGATGGACGCGTATAGATCCGTCGCAGTTATAATAATTTATATTAATTCTTAAAATGTGATAAATTTTACTAATGCCTTGTTTTTAATTGTATATTATTTCTTATTAAAATGTTACTCATAATAATTAAAATTCATTAAACAGATTCAAGTACAAGCGTCATGCAGAAACTGGGAATTTTTATTGTATTGATAATTATTCTGAACCTTACCTTTTGTTATAAAATGAAAACTCATCGAATGCTAAGTAAGTTTTCAAATTTTACTGCATTTTAATAACGTAAAACATTATTTTATATCATTATCATCATGCATTACTTTAAAAATTTGTAATTGCATAATAGCTGCATTACAAATTAGCTTAAAATAATCACAATTAAAAATACTGAAGAGTTTTTATAACTTCAGGTGCTTTCTTAACCAACCTGTATTTAAATAATAGCTCTGACAATGAAAATGAATGTTTAGAGCAGTGATTCTCAAAGACTGTCAACTTTTTTTAAAATTATTAATTATATGAATTTAAAAAATCCTTTCATGTGTTCTTATCTTTATTCTTGTAATTAACTTGTAATTAATTGTTCAATAAATAATAAAATAAAAAAAACTTTATGTACCATGTTTTTATAACGGATTAAAAAGTATAAAATAATTTCTCTAATCCTTATGAAGAATAAAACCACATACGGATTTCTAACTTTTCTAAATTATCCTGAAAATTCATACTTGGCAACTTTTTATAGCTATTAAAATACTTGTAAGATTAGAAACGAAAAACATATATATATATATATATATATATATATATTATATATATATATATATATATAAGTTCTTTTATCATAGCTACTCTCTACACTCTTTATATGTAGTTATGTATTGCATGCACCCCATGTTTTTCGCCCCATATTCCTGTATTGAAATTAAGTGGAAAGAAGGGTAAATAGGGGAAATTATTGGGAATTTATGCAAGTTTTAAAGCAATAAAACATTTCTTATGATTTGATTGATAATTGGAAAAAATGTTCGGTACTTTTCCGTTTCACCAGTGCAAATCTCGCCAACTTGGCGTTATTGTGATAACACACACAATATATACATATATTAAAAAATATTTATAAATATCAGCATTCATTGGTTTTTCCTCCATTTTCGATATATTATGAAAAAGACATTAATAATAAAAAATACCACGACTTTTTTGAAAATGTAGTGGTAAAAGGTCCTCAGCGGGAGTCGGTTATATCATTTTTGGCGACCTTATTGTCTGCGCTAGCGAAACGGAAAAGTACCAAATTTTCATAAACGTAAAAACAAAGTTAAACAAAATTTTTTCTCGAAGGTCATTACATAAGGATTACTTTAGTATTTGCTTGAATTGCACGGGAAAAATATTTAAGAATGATAACTTCTAATCAGGACACAATGCTTGTAAGTATAACCAGACTAAATCTTTAAATCCCCACTAAATTTTAATAGCATACCTTTATATTTGCTTTACAATTTCTAACACAAGTTACTCGTATTGTTTGTAAATAGCTTTAAAACACCAAAACATCGAAAAACTTTGGAGTCTACTAGATTATTTAAAAATATTCTTTTTATAGTGTGAATAAACTTAAACAAAAAATTGACTAAATATTCAGCTATGTCTATTTTTCCCCCCATCATAGTGTATCTTTAGAAGTTCCAAATATAAAATAAATATTGTTATTTAATAATTAATGTTAGCAATTTTTTTATAGACAACCCTGTCGAAGAATTCAAAGTTGAAGGGGAAAATGCCACTCCAGATCCGTAAGTAGAAGCAAATTATTTTGTAAATTTAATTTATTCGTAAATATAAATAGAATTAGGTTAACTCGCACTTTGTATAGTTAAAATAACCTAAATTTAAGTCTTTATTTTTTGTGAGTACTTGTATTTTCAAAAAAAAATTAATCTAGAAGAAAAATTTATAAAGAATATCTGTACAAAATAAGAAATATCAGGTTAATAAATTAATTATTAATATGCTCATAATTTATAATTATCTAAAAAATTATTTGAGTTCTTGACGTGCGTGTATAAATATTATATAGATTTTTTTATTTGCATTGTTACTGCAATATGATAATGGTAATTGATGCTTGGTATAACTTTGCAGCTCTGAAAAGAACACGCAGGCTTACACAAAATTTAACCAAAAATGTTTACTATTTTAATAAATTTCATTATAAAAAAGCAAATCACGAAACACAATGCTTAAAAATAACTTATGTATTTAAAAAAAGGAAATACATTTTTTAACCTTTTTACGTGATTTTAGATATAATAAATTTATCAATAATCAAAACTGGTCTGTTTTAACCCTTTTAATTAATAAAAATCATTTTTTTTGGTAAGATAATTCTTTAAAATGGTGTTTCTGAAATTATCTTCATTATTTTAGCAAATAAATGCGAAAAAAATATTAATACAAATTTATTTTGAAATTTATCTCTCGATAGCTATTTTGTATTTTATATATATAATATTTGTGATCTTTTTATATACATTCCAAAAATGCATAAACAAAAACTATCAAGTGACAAATTTTATTCTTTATACAGTGTAAAATCATTATTTACAAAAAAAGCATTTTTAAATTATGAAACTATATATGCAAGTCACGAAAGTATCACTGAGTCGCAAATTCACCTCCCCTTTCCACTTCAGATTCTACCTGCGAAATAATGGAGGCAACTGCATTGTTAAATGAAAGGGGTTTTAAACATTTTCATGCTGTTAGTGGAACTGTAGTTTCATATGTTGGAGCCCTTGTAGCTTGGAGGCCCAGTATTATTGATACGGTGCTAGCTACGCCCTGCAAAAGAGTCAGTTTGTACCGCCCCTAACTGGAGGAGCAGACAGCCAGGAACTAATTTTGAATCAACTGCGACTCCTTGATGGGTCACTCTCGATCTCTAGAAAACCACATTCTCCTCTCGACTAGTTGACTCAACTAAAAGGATGCTGTGGAAGCTACGCTCTTCACACGCGGCTATTTGTATATTGAAAACGAAGACAGTTTTTTGTTGTTTCTTCAGACTCAATCACTCTATCGATAAGTCCAGCACTCCTTTTTCAATCTGCGTGTGTAAGGAATTCTCTCTCATTTTCACATTAGAAATGTGGTGACAAAAAACAAGTTGACTGGTAAAAAGTTGCCTTAAGTCAGGGGCGTAGCTACCGCCGTATCAATAATACGGAACGCCCAAGATACTGGGGCCCCAACATGTATAAGTAAAACTAGTAAAATGTTAGCAGTAGTCCCAACGAACAAAGCTTCCCTTTTCCAAAAAAGGTTCCCCAAGGAATTTTGATATAGGGCCCACTTGGAACTAGGTACACCAGAGCCTCGAGTGAAACTAGGGCCGGTTTCACTCGAGGCTCTGGGGTAGTATAAATGATTGTATTGAGAATGTTTGAGTGAGTGATGCTGCACATAGAAACAACGTCAAAGTTTTTGGAGACGATCATATTTCTGAACCATGGAAATGAGGAAGACGACTCCTGAGTTGTACTCCACTCTCTACAACTACCACGCCAGCATTAGGCCCTAACTGATTTCACATGCATTTCATGCCTTGCTGCACGACGGGTCTTTAATGAATTAAAATCTTGAAAATGTCGACGATTAAAGGACTTATCACACAGTCGTATTTGGAACAACCCCTTCGCGAAATATTTCAAGAAGCTGTGAGGGTGAAGGGTTGCCTTAAACAAAACGATACGTTCTGACGTCAGCCATGCCCTATCATCACATTGAAAATGTAATCGCCAATTTTTCTGTTTCGGAAAACGAACATTCAATATTATTTCTTTTATTTCGCTCGTGCTTTTGTTGACAGTCATATATAGAAATAGAGCACCATTCTGTTTAAAATATTATACGCCACTTCAGATGCGTCTGACGAAGTCAAGGCTGCTATCTTTACCGCCATCTTGTTTATGACGTTGGGACCTGGAGAGCCCCATTGGCTGGAATTTCAAGCAATTTTTTCAGCTCAATGGGAAAAACGTGTTCGAAGCCATTGATATAGCAACTAGGTAGAAATTGCTCTGAATGGTTGATTTCAAGGAAAATTTCTCCGAATACATATATGAGTTATAAGGTCTTTAGGTGTCGACCTGGTCACTTAGCTGTGACTCAGCATGTTCTTCTTTCAAAGTCTTCATGCGGCTTTACCTGAAAATTCTAAGCCAACTCAACTCGTCTCAATTAATCCTCATAAGCCATCGGTGTAACCCAAAACAGGAAAAAGTGAGAAATAGGCACGTGTACAATTCTAAAATTTCTATAAGTATTTATATTTTTTTACCTTTTACTGTATAAGAATGAAAAATTTCTAATGATTAAAATTATCGGTTTTTTTTTCCTTTTCTTTTACAGAAACTGTCGCCAACTAGGTCAGAGTTGTTCTAGTGCGAAGAAATGCTGCCCTGGTTTCGATTGCAATCAATTAGTTCTGGGATTAGGATTCAGTAGTATTAGATGTGGTCATGCCAGAAAGAAGACGTAAATTTCCTACTCAAGCTCCGACAAATGTTGCTTTTTTATTAAATAAGTTCAACAGCAATTTATACTTGACGAAAATTGTGCACCATGTAATCCAGCCATTAATAAATTTTTATGTGTTAACGGAATTTTAAAAATTAAAAGATATGCATAATGTATATGCAGTTATTTTTATTATATGTGACGATTGTAACGTACATTTGTATTCGAAATAAAACATGAGATTATTCATCCGAAAACATCTGGTTCTTTTCGTTGTGCTCATTAAATTTTAAGAAATGTGTAACAGGGCTCATATTTTATAAGAGCTCTGCTTGTACAATTCCCAAATCTCTCGAACACTTGAATTATTCTCTTAGATCAACATAATGTCTTGAAAAAATAGTATTGAAGAGTTTATTCTTTTATGAAATATGATATTTAAAACTAATACAGTAGAGCAGTGCTCTTCAAACTTTTTCGACTCACAGAACCCTTAGACTACGTGGTGGAACCTTCTAAGTGTGGTACCCCATTTCACACTTAAAAGAATTTATCTTAAAATAATATTTAAGGTAGATCAACATGGGATAAGTGCTTTATGTAATAACACTTTCAAAGAAGTATTGTATGTTATTAAACATTTCAATGTAATTTTAATACAATTTACTCATTAAGGGGACTTGGTACCCTTTGAACAATTTTTTTTTTATTTATATATTTAAAAATTATATTTTATCATTTCACATATAATGTTTCTATTCAAAATATGATACGAGATGAAATTTTTCACTATTATTCACGCAATTTTAAAAATTTAAATTTTTTTGAAGAAAATTTAAAATTAATTTTTTGACCTGAATTTTTTTTAATAACATTTTTAAGGGTGTTCTAAGCAACTTTAAGAATCGATTTTAGAATAACTTCATTAGTTTTGGAGAAAAAAAATAAAATGTTGATATGAATGCTAAAACTCAATGAAAAATGCAATATCTCCTACATTTTAATTTTTTTTAAAAAAAATATTCAGTTTGCAGCAAAATGAATCCAAATTTTGTTACAGGCTTTATATATAACACGCAGGGAAAAAAATGGAAGTGATTGTTAAATAATCTGGAGAAGCATTTTGAATGCACTAATGTACCGATAAAACACAAATTGAGAAAAACCATTTTAAAGTTTATAATTCTGAAAAAATAATTATAATAAGTTTAAATAAACTTAAAATACCACTTTAAGACATTAGCTATATATTTTTTCTAAGAATAATTGCATTTTCGTATTTTTCAACCCATACATTTTATAAATGGTCAATTTTTAGAGAGTATCAATTGCACAAGAATACTGAAGTAAAATGTTGAAAAAGAATTTTTTTTTTTCTGTCACGACAGAAATTTTATTTTTTTTCTGCATATAATATTGAAGTATAATATTTGTATGAAAAACATACGAGGAATAAAAACTGAAAATTATGAAATTATTATATAAAGTGCTTAATTCTAAAATTAAACTTGCACACATTTCACAAAGAAAAAAATTACAATATTGTAATGCCTCTGTAATATACTGTCTTATAAATTACACATTCTTTTTTATAGTTATTATTCCTCTTTTTAAAATGTTTTTTTTATTATCACAAAACGCTCTTTTTTTATTTTTTTTCCCTAAAAAAAGAGGGGGGGGGTCGAATTGCCCAATTTGTTAATTTACATTTTTCAAATGAGGTTTTGCGCAATTTCTGGCTTTCCGACGTGCACAAGTGATGTATCAATCGAAAGATAATAATGCAAAAAATAAAATTAAATAAGAATAAAAAAGACTATAATTCGGTCATTTTGGTGGTACCAAGTTTTCTTAATATTAATCTATGATCCAAGGAAAAGTGCGTACTTTATGAAGACGTAGAACACGCACACACATTTACTACTTAAAAACTACTTAACCCCTGGTCTGCACGTGGGGGTTTTTCGATCTACAAGGGTGTGGCCGAGTCATGTGGTCTGCAGGGTTATCAAGTGTAGTTTTTCTTGGAGGGGATTCTATTGTACAAGGGGTGATCAAATGAAAAGGTACGAAACGACGCGGTGGGTACAAATATAGACTTTATTCAAAATATACACCATAGGCCTGAGCACAACGATCCCACTGATGAACAAGCCGCAGGATTCCTTGTTCCCAGAATTCCTGTGGCTGTGACGAGACCCAGTCCTTCACAGTGTCCTTGAGTACGTCGTCCGAGTTGAAGCGCTTTCCTTTCAGGTGTTTCTTCAGTGGACCAAACACATGGAAATCGCAGGGTGACATGTCCGGACTGTAGGATGGATGGTCCAACGTCTCCCATTGGAACTTGTCCAGTTCCATTTGTGTGACTCTGGAGACGTGTGGACGCGCGTTATCATGGAGCAGAACCACACCCTCCGTGAGCAGCCCCGGTCTTTTGTTCTTGATGGACCTGCGTAGGCGTCGGAGTGTCTCACAGTACACATCGGAGTTAATGCTTTTTCTGTGCTCGAGTAATTCTGTGCTCGCATCATTTGGACGCCGCTTTTTATAAGAGCCTTTGCTCTCTCCTGCGCATGCGGGCACTCGCGCATGATCCGATCCCAGTCAGAGTCTCCAATGGCATCCCGAGATGTCTCGCTACATTCTCCCTTGGCGGAATATGCAAATATTTAACTGTTTCATTTTTATGTCGTTTCGTACCTTTTCATTTGATCACCCCTTGTATTTACTTATGTTATTTATTATAGATTCAAAATCTTTTGCTTCGAACATCGCAATACTATACGAATTAATCATTTTTATTTCTGTTTTTGAAATAGAGACAAAATCATATCCAAAAAGGTTATTTTTAAGAGATTCTTTTGATAATCAGGGGTATCTGAATGTTAACCTAATCAATTAGCCAACAAGGGGCTATTGTCTCTTTTCTCTTTCTCTATATAAGGGACTAAAAACTGTTTTATTTAAAACTTTGCCTAGAACACTTTAAAATATGTGAATAGATATGATTTTGTCATTGAAAAACACTATTACAAGAAACTATTCCATTTGATTGGCTAATGAAACATTAAAAAATAGTATATAAACTATTGTTTTAATTACTGTATAAATTAAAGTATTAATGTATTAATTAAACTGTATTCACAATTGAAAGATTCATCAACTAAAAATGAATTTATTAAAGTAACTCATAAGATGAATTCAAATGCAGGACGTGTGTTTTATAATTCAAAATCTTATTCTTAAATTCCTCAATGAGAGCTCAAAACAACATTTGAAAACTCCTAAATTACAATTTTTTTAAAGAATGGCCAAGAAATAACTCAAAATTTCATAGAATAATAAGAATTATTGTTTTTTAGTGTGAAAATATTTTAAAACGTTATAATTTTGTAACATCAAGTAAAAAAAAGTGTTTAAAAGAAAGATAAAAATAGTGATGTATCTATTCAAACAACTAGAATTGAATGTTAAATTTTCTAAATTTAAGAGTTAACTTTTTATAGAAAAATCAATTTTAAAACTCTTCGATGAAAGTTTAAGGAAAAAAGCGGTAGCACATTTTCAGTTTTTACTAACATTGCTTTTAAATTTAAAAATCTGTTTTATAATAAAATTTTTATAATAATATATTAATTTTATAATAAAATTTTTTTTATATAAAATAATATTTTTTACCTTACATAAACCAAATCATAAGATTTCATTGATATAATACCAGATTGAAATTTGGTAAGGTAATAAAAACTTGTATAACTGAATCGATTAGTAGTTTTAAATTTTTTAAAAATCCAAACTGAAGATAGTCGGATATTATAGTGCAGGGTGACGTGTATCTATATGTATTAGTTTGTAAGAGATCAATTTGACATAATTGTAAGCATGTGGTAAAATACCAACTCAAGTGCCAACTTCGTGGTCTGACTGTGGTGAGAAACACTAGCATTTTATATGGACTTTAAAGCTAGATAGAAGAAGCCTATGTTTCTCTACCTTTCACGAACCAATCAATCAAGCTAAATAGAAATAACCAAACTCGAGTCTTGAGCAAATAACAAGCAAAGTATTTTGTAGCTAGAACTGAGTTTCACTAACTGATTGATCTGTATGTTTAATATTCACGGAATCGCTAAAACGCCTTGAAAAACAAACCGAGTAAGTTTTACTTTATTTTATTTTTTATCTATAAAATCTTAGTTTAGTTCAAACCTTAGTCATTGAAGAAAAAGGGGTGTCAAATTCAATTTTTCTGCATTGGAACTTCTATTCAATATGGCGACTATAATTCGTCTAGATGGCAATGTATAAAGAATGTAGTAAATCGGATTCAATCCATTATCTTTAAACCAACTTTAATAACTCAAGTGTGAAATACAAGTGTGAATGAAAAAAAAATTTTTAAGTATTATCTGAACGAAAAAATACAGAAAAAATGACTACCGAAAACAAAAACAATAAAATTTCATCAATGTTAATTTATTAAGATCAGTAATATAACATATGTTTGAATTGTTTGGAGAAATGAGTAAAATCTTATTTTGGTGTATTTTGTATACGTTTTTTGACATAGTGCCAAAATGGTGCCGAGTAGGGTTGCCAAAAATAACTAAACTATCAGTCACTAGTTTTGTTTGCAAAAAGAAATGGGTTGCTAATTGATAAACTTATCGTTCAATTTGACCGCAAAAATTCAATAGCCCCCCGTTATTGCTTAGAATGCAACTTTTTTTTATAGACCTCATTCACTTAAAGAGAAAAATAAATCGGTGGGAAGCAGTGCACTAAAATAGGATCTAAGGTTACTTACGTATCATACCATCGATTGATTTAGTCAATCAAAAGATATCACAAATGCAGATATGCCGCCAATAGTGCAAAAATATTCCGCATATGTTCGAAAAAAACAACAACAGCATTTTGCGATATTTTTTGAATTGACGTTTTTTGATTTGGCAAAATCGGTTAATGGTATAACAGGTACTACTTACGTATTATCGCAACGATCGTCAACTCTATTTAGTTGATGACCCCCGATTTCCTATATGTTGTACGCGCTGAATTAGCAACAAGGTGCTTTGTTTCATATATTGTCGCCAATAGGTTGCTATAATACGTAAGTACCTTATATACGTTAGATCGATCCAACAACAGAATGGGCTGAGTTTATTACTAAGGGCTTAATAAATTGGCAAAGAATAATAATAATAAATAGATAAATAATTATAGAACTTTTCAATTTTGCCTTCTCAGGCAATAGTCACCAAAATCATACACCAGACGCCAAACGGAATATTCTGCTAATAACCTTTTTCCACCACATTTTCAAAACAAGTCGCGGCGGCACATTAAAAAAAATTTATGATATTAAAATTTTTATGCCGCCGAAGTAAAAAAATCCAGTACTTACGTTTTATCGCAACCTATTGGTGACATTATATGAAATGAAGCACATGATTGCTAATTCAACGCATATGACGCATGCGAAATTGAGATTGCCAACTTGGCGAGTTATCTTGAACGTTGGCAATTGTTGCAATAATACGTAAGTACCAGAATTCTTAGGATAAATATTTATTAACATTTTTTATGTGTATACTGTGTGTTGCCGCCAAAAAAATCTGCTTGGCAAGATTTACGCCGACTAAATGCAGAATACCAAATTTATAAACATTCAAATTACACGGAAATAATAAAACTCAGATTATATGCAAAATGGTTATTTCTAAATGATATTCTGTATCCTGCGTAAGCTTGTAAGATGGCATTAATATGTATTGCTCTCTTTTCTGGTGATTAGGATGTTCTAGTTCTTTCATGGCAGAGTGATAGTTGTCGGGTATTTTCAATCACCGCGCCAAGCGTCAAATTTTCGAAACAAACCGAACTGCAATCCTGAATTTGGCAGCGTAGGAATACATAGTATATCAATTGCGAACATTTTATAGTATAACAGTTTAAAAAATAATTTTATTACTTTAATTTTATATTGTGCATTAAAAATGAATTTCATTTATTAATTAGGCACACAGAGCCGACAGAATAGAAATGTTCAAGTTTAAAGTTTAAAATACTCATTTGATGGCATATTGTATACTT
>BMAO01018476.1:0-109264 GCA_019973975.1 Trichonephila clavata | reverse complement strand
GATTTTGCATTATGTGATATACTATGGAACGCTTTTGTTTAACCACTGCAACAATACAGTGATTCATGTTGGTAGATGAGGCTTTGATATTGATCCATACTGAGTTGTATAAAGGACTCGGTCCTTATGGGGACATTTATGCCAGGATACACAAACTCAGGGTAAATCTGACAGTGTCCTCACAATACTCAGAGTACAGTAGGTCAGATGAAACTACTCTTGCTAGACTACGAAGTGGACATACTCGAGCTCAACGGCATGTGGATGGTCTTAAGGCTTACCATCCTTGTCCGAAATGCAATGTGAACCAAGCCGCTCCTGCCCTCATCTTGGCTTGTATTGGTTGCCATAAGAGCCAGCTGCTCTCAAGTCCAACGACAGTTCTTGATTGTTTAAAAACGCATGTGTTCATGGACTTGTTCTAGATTTGTCTGTCGATCAAGTGGGATAAGAAACAACAACAACATCTGAATCATTGTGACTTGAGAAAAACATATCGAGTGGGCCGATTTCGAGATCCACAGGCAAATTAGTTGTGGCCTGAAACTTTTTCTAGATCAAACACGCTTAGGAATTTTGGCTTGTCTTTAATGTGTCTGATTATTGCAAAATTTGAGTAATTTGTTATTTGTTTTTAATCTATGCTACCCTCAGAAATTCCATATTTGTAGTATGCCATTTATTTCAACATCGTATGTCATGTTTCTATGTTTGCTGTTTTGCTACCGAATGAGCTGAATCGAAAATCAATTTGCCTAACACAGTAAATACTTTGAGAAGTAAAATGTAACATTTTATTTCACATTTAATGCAACCATAATAAGCCTGTTACGCTACTGTTTTGTTAAATAAAAATTTACATATTTTTTCCTAACCACAATTATAAGTTTAGACATAAAGGTATGTTAAAAGTAATGTGTGATCCCTGTTAACAATATTAATTGTTTCGAAATAATTTAACAATTTGTCGTACAGTTTTCATGAAACTCGAACATAAAATATACCGAAAGCACATCTCCTCCCCCCTCTTCCTGAATAATTTCAATCTCATGTTTAAATATCTTAAATCATAGTTTCTACAATTAATTATGATTTTTAATAACGTTGTTTTAATTTTGTTTCGGTATTTTAGGCACTGATCTAATATTTTACAGCCAGCAGATATACAGCCAATTCCTTTCATAGTTAGAATTTGAAATTAAAAAAATAACTTTCATATATTTAGGCTTTTGAAAAGGTTTTACACATCAAGCAAAAAATATTACGTAAGTAGTGCTTAATTACCATAATTACATCTTCTTTTTGGCGCCTTATTTCTTCTTACACTCTTTTTATATATATGTGTCTTCTAAAAATGTTTTCAAAACCTTTTAAATGATCCGTTAAGGCGATATGGTATCATCTTCACAATTTTTTTATTTTTAATATTTGATGTTTGGTTTTAATTGTATTTTATAAAGGTTAATATTTAATAATAATTCCATACAAAGAATTTTTAATTTGTTGCAAAATGTTTGTAAAATTTAAATTTTTTGTACTTTTTAAAACAGTTTCTAAATTCCTAAGGCGTTTTTAAAAAATGACTCTTTTCTTTCAAAACTTTTTTTCTAAGTACCTTAAAATATACTACATAAAACTGTGCCCGTGTTTTTTTTTGGCTGCTGCTCCTTGATTTTTTATTAATTTTTTTATAGTTAAACATCCAAAAATTCTCAAAAAAACATTAATTTTGATTTTGAAATTTTTTTATAAAAATTACTAAACATGTTAGAGCTAATTCCATGCACAGTTTTACAAAACATACATTTCAGAACATGTATAAAACATTTCAAACCCATACCTCAATTATTAAAAAAGCCTTAGGGTTTTGAATAACAGTATGTGTACGAAAATTCAACATGTAGAAATATGAGTTTGAAGTTTTCCTTCCATGAATAGCATGATATAATATTCAATGAATTGTCTGAAAGTTTTATGAAATATTAATTAGCTTATTTAAAACTACTTACCATAAAAAATTGCACAAATGTAGAACTATTAAACAATATACTGCCATAATGAATATATGGAAAAAAACGAATGAAAGAATAATATTTCATAAAACTTTATCTTAATAATTTTTTAAAAAAATTAATACACACACTTCCATGCTCAGAGCTAATGCACAACATGTACAAAAAATGTCTATGCCTTTATTTTTTATTTCCATGATTTTAAAAGCCTTCGCATGTTAAATATTGTACTTGAATAAAAGCAAAATCAAATAGTAAATTATATCAATATCTAAGAACTGCATATGTGCATTTGTTTAAATAAGTATTTTAAAATATTTTAATAATAAAAATGTTGAATTTCACACACATAGGATATATATATATATATATCACCAAAAACAAATATATAAAAATAGGAGAGTGTTTCTATTCTTTCGAATTAGATTTTTAATTATCTGAGTTATCAAAATGAAATTTAATATTTGTGCTTCGGCAGAATCGGTTTGGAAGTTTCAATTTCATTCATAATAATATCATAAAAAGCACGCACAACTTTTAAATCTTGACCAAATGTATTTGTTCTTTAATAAACAATTCACAAACTAGAATTTTTGCATGAATTGCACAAATCTTTCTTGAAATGATTTGTTATTGCATGTATAATGTCAGTCTCATATACGCGCAGTAGAAAAATAATTAATTGATTTTTATCAGGCTCTTTTCTAGCTGATAATCTGAAATGTGGGAGTGGTAGTTTCTGTCCAACATTAAACATTCCCCCATAACTTGATAAAAAATGCAGGTTAAGCTTTGAAATTTTTCAGGCAAGTTTATAAAAATTTGAGGTATCAAATAAGCCAATAAAAATTTTTTCGACCGTTTAATGATTTTTAGGGTACTATATAGCCTTAAGAACTTAAAAAATAAACATTTTCATGGTATGCCACACTACTCTTAAGGGGAAGAATCGAACTTTATTTTTTGAATTTATTTTTGTATCAATAAAATCTTTGTTCAATTGGGTTAAAAGAATATAAACAAAACAGTGGAAGTTGAAAAAAGAAGTGGTTGTAACAGTTTATAAGAAAAGGATCTGTTAAATTCAAGAAATAAAGCTTTACTTCAGGAGCACAGGGAAAATAAAACATCAATGAATGCCTAAAGATGAATCACTCCGGAAGGAAATTCAGTTTCAAAGGATTTTTTTTTTCTGTTCGTATATTATGTTGATTTTTATGTCCGATATACGTTTAAAGCTTCTTTTTCTTATTAATAGGCTTGTACTAGAAAAAAGCATTTTTTGTAAAAATGTTGTGAACTACTACAACTATAGTACACATTTTTCTTTTCATTTAGTTTCTTTTGAATTTTGAGTAAAATGTAAAATATAACTTTCAACTGAGATTTAAAAAAAATTAGCTTCTGTCAAACTATGTTATCTTCTATATTTTGTGCGATTCCAAACAGGTTTTCCAAAAGTTCTAAACATTGGAAACAGAGTAAATATATAATTTTCTTCCTCCTTAATTTGTGAATTTAGCCTTATTTTAGTATTTCTTAAAATATTTCAAAAGAGCGCTAAGAATTTCATTTCAGCTATTAATTTTCGAAATTTTATCGATGCATAAATGAAAGTGGCTGACATAAAGAAAAAACTACATTAACTAAATATTAGACCTAGCAAGCTATACAGTTTTTTAAATTATAAAATTTTAAATGCAAGATTTTTTTTCTATCTGATCATAAAAGTACTGTTAAATGTGTTAGATGCCTTTTCTTGTAACTTTTTTACTGAGTGTACTCTCATCGCGATAAACTTTAAAAAGTTCTAAAGTATTTGTTTTACTTTAATAAAATTTCCCTGACTTTTTACTATAAAAAAGCTCAAATATTTAAATTTCATTGAACTTAAGGCTGGATTTAACATGAAAATTAATTTTTAAAATTTATTTTCCATTTCATCTGTGTAACTCAGAACATTTTCCCACATTGTTAAGTCTTTGATTTCAGAAATTAGTTCGTTTAATCTACACTACTGTGCGGTATGATCATCAAAACCATCCATTTTCTAAATGAGGATGAATCTTCGCACCCATTTCGAGTTTCATTTATGGAATCAGAGTGAAGTTGTTTTGAAAATTTGTCACAATCGTATTTTCTCAATCTTGCCACGTAAGCGTTTTCCTATTATTTCTACTGAAAAGTCTGGTTTGCAAGTTATAAATTTTTAGTAGGCATTTATATATAAAAGTTTTTTGAAAAACCTCTTCAATGTATAGATAAGTTTACAGAGCTTTATAAGAAATTCTATGTCAGAAGATATGTGTGTGTTTTTTTTTAATTGGATAAGCGCATATACACAATTTAATATATATCATTAGAACACATTAGCATTAGATGTAAATAAATATTACAACCAATTATTTCAATCCAAATTTAGATTTAGATATATATATCACCAAAATATACTCAATAATTTTATAATGAGCATTTAATTTATAATCATTATTATGGTAAATATAATATGATAAAGGATTAATAGCATGTATTGATTTTTTGAGAAGAAGAAAACTTTGTATTCCTTAGCATCAAATTGTCAACAAACTGCTCAATATTGTCCATTTTTTTATTCATTTCACCATTAAAATGTGCTCCTAATATCATCACATATTTTTCATGATGTTCATCATTTCAGATTTCTTTAATCTTACCTGTTTACGCCAACCAAGTGAAGTGTTTAAATTTTCCAGCTCTTGGCCGTTCTCATCCGTTATCGTTCTGGCTCAAACTTACTCCGTTCAAACATTTCCGTAAACTGATTATTTTTTAAATATTGTTCATAATATAGAGTTAGTAATACCATATCTTTTACAGATTCCCGTTTTCGTCCTCTGCTTTGATCAACAACCGTAAGAAAGCAATTTTTTTTCCTCTGCACTCTTTGCCATTTTGCTAATAATAAAAAAAAATTCTAAAATGGGGGGGGGGGAGAAACGCTAACCAAATTCACCGATTTTTACTCACCCTACAATATACTTGCCACCGAATTTTAAGGTCAACTGAAGAGATATTAGATGTTTTTGTGTAGTTAAGGGATCTCAGGGCCCTTAACATATATCTGTGCACTCGAAAAAAAATATCCTTCTTGAAACCAATGTAACTTAGCAATAATGTAAAACAATCATTTGAAATTTTTATCACATGATAATCACATATATTTACATTCGTTCTCATATTTCCGGAGAATTTGAGAAAATTTTTTAAAATTTATAAGAAAATAAAAATTGGACAATTTTTCAAAAATTTGAAAATTAGTATTTTACAGCGCGCAAGATTCTGAAGTACAAAATTGATCAAAATTTACAAAATTAACTTTACTTTGTATAAAAATGTTCACTTTCAAAGTTATACTAACTTTTAAAAAATTTAGAGAAAAAAAATATTTTTTAAATACAATTACAACAAAAATTTTAAAATTTTAAGAAAAAAATAAATTCAAATTCAAATAAAAAATTTTTTATTAATTTTAAGTATAAGTTATGAAGAGCCATATTTTGAACACGTGTATGCAATTTCAAATCGATATCATAAATAGTTTCTGAGAATTTCTGCGCGCAAGCTAAAATTTGTTGTTTTGAGAAAAATGAAGTTAAAGATACGAAAGAGATAGGGATTTTGTTTAAATTTCTCTAGTTATTTCTCAATAACTTCGGAACTTTTTACAGTATCAACAACATTTTGGTATCAAAATGTTCAGAAATGTTGAGGCTTTAACATATATTTTTTTTTCAAAAAATTGAAAAATTTGCAATTTAAGAGTCCTTAGAGGCCTTAAAGTAGCTTAGATAAACAAAACTGGCTAGTGTCAAAGTCAAGTTAGCCTCCTTTCTTCAATATATATATGCTAATCCTCCTCTCTTTCATTTCAAACCTCTCTTAAATCTCATATGAGTGGCTGCTGTTTTTCGTATTTTGTTCATACCTAGAAGGAAAATCTTTTCGTGCTATGCAATTTTTGTGTCGTGTTAAGACAACAATCGCATAAAAATACAAAGCAGTTTGTAGAAGCAGTTTCATTTATTCATGTTAACTGATATTTCGTCTAAAGCGTTTTTGCCTTAGACGTATTTCACTGTTTTTGCGGGAGGTACCTTAGAAAAGCACGATCTAGTTTTAAGAATATATATTCCCTTCATAATATATGTTGAACAGAGATTTTGTGTGTCAAAGATTTATTAGTAAAAATCTTGCACATATTTTAAGCATAGTTAAAGAGTATTCCTATTTTTTTTATACAACAGTATAATTTTTTCTCAAGAAAAGAAAGAATAGTTCTTCTGAAATTTTCTTTCAGGAAACCAAATATATGCAGCTGTTGTTCATTACATCTAATTATTCTCTTTTAGTTGTTCAAATTTAGGATCTATTAATTAAAATAAGTGCGTTATATAAGAAAAAATAGTTTAAATTCAGAAGGGAAAAAAATCAATTTTGAAAATTATAAGCTTTTTGTCATTTTTTTTTTCATTTCATTTTTAAGCTTTCATTGAAATGCAATATCTCATTCATGAATTTCTGATTAAATTTCTGTATACATTTTTTTAGAATTAATTACTAAGTGATATGGATGAAACTTCAGTTTTAATTAAAATAATTTCATTCTTTTATTTTTGAATGTATATTAATCTTAATTAAATGGAAAAGTTTCATTACAATTTAAAAAATAAGAAATGCAATAAAATTGTTCCTCATTTATTCATGCAATATGTACGTGTAATAAATGTACATATATATATATATATATATATATATATATATATATACGTATATGTGTGTAAACGGATCTCTATGCTGTATAAACATGCATATATATGATTATAATAAAATAAATATAAACATAATAGTTTATCCAGTGAAACTTAAAGAAAACAATAAGGAATATAGAAAACCAAGGACAGCAAACCAATACATAATTCAAAAAATAATAGTTTATTCAGTGAAACTTAAAGAAAACAATAAGGAATATAGAAAACCAAGGACAGCAAACTAATATATAATTCAAATAATTTTGATAATGTTTTTAATATCATTGATAAATTCTGTATTTTAGACACAGAATTTAATGCATGACAGATTTTAATGCATGAAAAGAGTTTTTATTTTCAAATAAACGAGAAAATTCGTAAAAATAAAATACGTTTTCAAGCATTTGTTTTCTGTGCCATTTTCTTTAAATTTTATTCCCATTTTTGTTGGTCATTGGTCAGTACAAACGCTTTGCGAACTTGAAAAAAACGCTAACCATCATCTGACGAACTTGGTTTAATTTTATAGTGATATAAATGCATTTACAAAATTTAATATTATATTATTAAGGTATCCGACTACTGTAAAAATGTGAATTTTGCCAAGAATTGACAAATTTTTTTAATGATTTTATTTTATGGGCCATCTTATTAGCTTTATAAAAGTACCAAGTTTATCGTTTTCAGCTTACTAGAAGAAAAACTCGAAGTGTTTTAGTAAAAGCAGATGCCATTACTTTAAGTAAGATGTCATAAACTAAAACGCGTTTTAGTCGAAATGTGATTTTTTGAAAATAATCAAACGGGGTCAGCGATTGCTTAAAAAGTTTTGAACATAATTAACTGAAATTTTTTCTGTAAGTTCTATATAATAGTAGAATTGTTTTAACCTTCAAATTTGTCAATCGTTGTTTTATTACAAAATTTATAGTCCCTTATATGAATATAACCACTGTCTTTTTAAGCATTTTCATACAGTAACCGAGATAAAGTGTTCTTTTTTTGTAAAAAATAAAATATCTCTTATCGTGAAGGTCATTTCAAAATTGAATAATATAGCAACACATTAGATTGAAAAAATTGAAATTTTGTTCAGAAAACCTTTGTTGCAGAATTGGCCACGTTTATGCTATTGTTTGCCTATTTTTACCTATTTCTTCACCATTTTAGTAATAATAATTTCTTTTTCTCTTCTTAGTTTTGGCACATTTTTCTTAAAATGCACTAAGCAAATCTAAAAATAACAAAAAATCCCCATATCTCCTTTCTTTTTTTTAAAAAAAGCGTTGTCGCAACCAGTCGGATACTTTAAGTTTATTAATTATTTTTTATCATTTTATCCGATCGATTCGACTTATAATTAAAGATATAAAGATTGTATAAGATTAAAACTTTTTAATTATCAAATACGCCAAGGAATATAGATATTTGTCTTTTAATTTTATAACAAAGATAAATCTTATAACTTATTTACTTATTTTAACTAAATAAATTACTGAATATTATAAGCCTACTTCGATTGCATTATTTGACAAAATGTGTAAAATCAATGTCGCGTTGTCATATCTCTAAGAAATACACTATTTTAAAAACATTTCAAATTTAATATAAAGTACTACTAATGCCCTTGGTCATCATAGATACAAATATTGAAGCTTAAAAATCTATTGAAACTAAACATTACACTTAATAAACATCTTAAAGTCCATGCTCAAAAATATTCTTTATAACATCTTCACCACCGCGAGTTTTCTATTCTCGCTGTATTTCCGCTTCAATACAAATTACAAAAAGAAAAAAAAAGAAAATATTTGTGCGAAAAAAATATATACATTTGTAAGTAATAACATAACTTTACAACAGGAGACAAATCTACATTAAATAATACATTCACGAAAATGTAAAAAAAATTAATTGATCACATTATAGGCTATAATTTTTCAGGTTAAATGAATTACTTGGATTTTGCGATGTTTAAACATTATAGCATCAAAACCCTATTTTCAAATAAACTCTCTACAGCTATTTTTGAGACAAAAGTATTAATTTTGTTTAATTTGAGACTCCATAACTATTAAATTCAAAATATTTTTAATAATTAAATAAAAATTAAGTAGCTTACAACAGGTTTGTAAGGCATTATAATAAACTATTTTAAAACCACCTTGAACGCTTTATGATTGTGATTATCCTGATTGAAAGCATTGCTTAGAATGGCTATATCAAAAGAGTATATATATCGCTACAAGCAAGTTCTTCATATGTATATATATCTCACAAGCAGAGCTAATACTGAGCATGTCTAACCAAAGGAATTAATTTCCTTTGTCATTACAAAGTACAGTTGTTTTAGAGTGGCAGATTTTGTATTGGAATATTGTTATGCATTGATTCATGAGATTTATGAGGCAGTTATCTTTATATACATATGATTTCATTAGTTCAACATTAGAAAAATTTAAATTTTCTTCCAATGTCTAAACAAGTGAAGACACCGTCTATATATTTTGTAATGAGATTTGCTATATATGTGCATGTGTATGCTTGTTTGTGTGCATGTGTGTTTGTGTGTATATGTTTGTGTTTGTGTGTCAAATGTTTTTACACGATATAGTTTTTTTTTAGAATCACCAATACTCAGAAGAAAAATTAAATATAAAATATAATGTATAAGGGTACATAAGTTGTTTATTTATAATAACATTAACAACAATTTAAACTAAATAAATAAATATTTATAGAAGTCTATTGCAAAATCAACAGTTAAATATAGTTTACTTTAAGAGACATTTGAATGATATAAATATAATACTATATAAAAAAATTTCATGAAATTAAACTACTATCCCTGTATGTTGTACTCAAAAGGATATTAAAGGCAAAGTTAAAAGTTAACAGACAAATGTCACTATTGCTTATGCATTATGTTTAATATGTATTTCTAAAATGTTTATTTTCAAACATTTCAGCTGTGTGAGAAATTTATAATCATATTTTGGTTTTCTATAAAAAAAAAGATGTAATTCAATATTTCCCACACATTTTTAACTATAAATTTAATGAGAATTCTACTGAATTTCGATGTGTAACAATTAGTTTGAAAACTCACTCTAATACTTCTTGTGAACTCCTTAAAATATTTATTAAAAATATTATTAATAAAAAGGAATGAGAAATCTATTATAAAACTACTCAAGATATCTTTCTCGTTAATTGTTTAAAATATCAAAATGAATTAGAGTTATGATTTGGAAGGTTAAGTTAAGGAAGGATATAGTTAAAATTAGAATGATAAGAACAATTTGAATTACAGTTATTACTTATATATAGTTATGTGATTCGGAAGATAAGTTTCAATAATTAGATGCTAATGATTCAATAAATTATCTGTTATAAAATTATGAAAAATTGCGTTCAAAATTTTATTATGAAATTTCAAAATTATTTGCAACACATTTATCAATTTTGACTTTGTAGAAATTTATATTAATTTAAGCGAACATATATGTTAGCCAATTAACCATTTACCATTAAGTAGAATAGTTAAATATAATATATTTAAATATATAATTTATACTTTTATATTTTTATGAAGATCATCATATTTATCGTAATTAATTTTAATTTTAAAGATAGTTTGATGATCTAAAGCTGTTAGGGTAAAATAGTGAATTTATATCTAATATTATTTTTATTTTAATTACTTAAACCTTCAAACTAACAATAATCAATTTTATTCAGATTATGTAGATACAGCTTTATATATCATAGTCAAAAACGGAATTTTTATTTAATTAATATTAAGAGTTTGAAATTGCACTGCTGAAACTATTGTGTTTTCTCTTTTGTTGCCACCTTTTTTTTCTTGTTTATTATTTAGCATTAGTAAATTAATCACATTTTCAATAATCCTACACATACATAAGCATACACAACCATACTTTCACACTGACTCATACACATACACACGCGCATATATATGCATATTTATAATCAATTTCATGCAATACAATGACCTCAAAATTTATTTCTAATGAGTCACTGAACATTCTGTATATAATTCCCGGAGAAATATTCCATAATAATACAGAAAGGTGTGATATGTTTATCTTTTCTGTGGTTGTTGATATATATGGAATATTTGAGCATCGCGATTGTCGACAGTTGGTTCACAATCAAACTCGCTTATTCTATAAACTTTAACCAAGATAACAATCGTATGCATGTAGAATATCTGCTATTAAATGCTACGACATATACAATAACTAGAGGCCGGTAATGCTTGTACCCATGATATTCATTTGCATGGTCGCTGTATATGCAAATTTGAATAATAATTTATCATATTATTAAAAATTAAAAGTTTAACCTATGTTCGTAGCAAAAAATTTGAAATAATTTTGATTTTAACATAGAATTGTTTTTAAAAAATGCTTCAATTTCAGAAAAAAAGTTTCTTTTAAACTAAACACTCAATTTTAAAATAATATTCTATCAATTAGGTATCCAGAACATAGATCTATTTTGTACGGGGATGTAAAGTTTTTTTGTAGTACACTATTCATAGATGCTGGCTAATTTCACTTAAAAATTACTAGTAGAATCTAATTTATTTAGCAAACTTTAGTTAATTATTATTTTACTTCTAATGTGTTTGAATAATTCTATTCGTTTTCAATTCCTTCAAGTTCCCTTTTGTAATTTAAACATATTTGGAATTATTTTATCAAATTATTTATGTAAAATATTAACATAAAAATAAATGATATAAACATAGCTGTACTCCTGCTTTTAAATATCTTTTGAATAACTATATATATATTATTCATTTCAGTTCGGAATTCCTGAAATTTAAATCATAGCATTAGTAATTTCTTAAGTTAAACATTCCTCAATCATATTAAATAAAGTTAATTCTAAATGAATCTTGAATAATATTTATATTGATGCAATGTAGATAAGAAAACCAAGAAAATAAATTAATTTATAAGTGTAGTCTTTTACTTTTAGGTGAGTCTGAAATAAATCAACTTTCTAAGATAATGAAAAATAGGAATAGTCACACTAAAATAAACTACTCTTTTGAGTGACGGTATAATAATTTCTGCTTATCCATATGACACATGGAATTTCTGATTAATAATTATAGGAATGCCATGAAGAATGAGTAATTAAATAACTAGATATATAATAAAGCAGTAACTTTTATTTAATACTGAGACACTATTATAGCAATTAATGAACGAATAATAAGCGTTGAGATATGCAGTGATTGGAAAGAAGATAATCATTTTTGTATCTAAATATTTGTTTTTAATAGTCAAAACCATATACGAGTTTGCGTAGTTATAGATTTAAATGCTAATTTGCTGCAAATAATTAAAATATGATTACAATATAAATACATTCAAAAACTGGATTATGTTTCTTATAAATAATTTAAGTCATTTTGCAAAAAATGTGTTTGAACATAATTTATCAAAAAAATGCTTTCTTATTTTTGATATTTTTAAATAAACTGTGCAAAGATATGAATACGCTTTCCATAAGAATTACATTTCACATAAGCATTTCTAACTATTTGCTGTACTTAATGCAACAGGTTTTTTAACCTATGCTATAATTTTAAGTTAAATATTTATCAATATAATTAATCTTGAATACTTTAAGAATTAATAATTTTGCCTTAAGATACTTGAAATAGTCTCAATATCGCTTTATTAAACTAATTAAAAAAGAATAAATACTTAAGGATTTCACAAAAAGGCTTAATATTTTAATGTGGAATATATATATATATATATATATATATATATTTATATATTATAAACGTTTATATAGCGTATAACTGGAATCAATGGATTTTTAAGTCGTTCAATCTGAAGGAGAATTAAATAATCCTTTTAATTAAGAAGTTATTAACGCATTCATTTCCTTGGAAATGTTAACATTTTAATACGATTTCAATTCGATAAATACCTTAAGGAACTAAAATGTTTGTATTTAATTGTATTTTGGTAGGGATTATTAAATACTCTAATATCTTAAGACCTGTCAAGTGCTTACATTAAGTTAAGGGCTTTTCAGAATTCAAATTATCATTAAATTATTTATAATGGAGCATAAATCATGTGTTTTTAGTTTAATTACGAATATATATTTGAACAAAATTCAAGTATATACACTTAATTTGTCACTTCACATTTTATTCTTCCTGAATGACTTTTTTATTGTTAAATAAAGATGATTATATGCATATGTTTTTTTAAAAAAAACATTTACCAATATAATTATCTGTTTTATTCTATCAGTGTAAATTTTACAGAGAAAAATCAATCATAAAAATATGTATTGAAAGTATGGAAGTATGCATCATAATGGTCACGATTTTTTGTATGCATTAAGAATTGTTATTTTTAAGGTTTGGATTACTTTTTAACTAAATTTACTAACTCAAAATATTGTACATAATAAATGATTTTTACTTTTATAATCATTTTTGCCAAAACTTTCAAAAGGCATTCTATATCTCGAAGAAGTTAAAATTCTAGTTAGTTTCAGTTGTTCTGTCAAAACTGTAGGGAACTGCATTAATGAATTCAAATTACGGAAATGTATTAACAGTTTCGTAGTAAAATCTTAACCATTATCTTGACCTTAATTCATGTAAGAAAAACTATATGTAACTTAAAAATTATATAGCAAAATGAAGAGAAAAAATCCTTAACTTTCGAATGTTTTATTTGTTAAAATTTAAGCTTAGTTAACATATTTGAGTATTTGTTGAGACGTCAGTAAAATTTTTAAATGTAATCATTGTCAGAAACTGCAAGAATATGTTATTTTTCCCCTTTTTATCCAATTGAGGATTTAGTACAAAAATTGGAATTAATTACATTTATATAAATACTACGTATTTAGTAATATTACTTCAAAATGTGTTATAATACAATAGAAATACTTTTGAATAACATACCATCTCTAGTCATTCAGCCCCTTTAAAAAATATGTACCATTCAAATTTATAAACATTACAAACATTTACAGAACGAAAGGTTTTTCTCATTTCTTCAATGTATTTTGAAAGCACATTATATTATATATCAACTCAAATCTAATTTTCAAAAATTCAATCTTGAGAATTTGGCATCTACTAAATTTTCCTTTAAGAATAATCATTCCATCAGACTCAATATTTTTCTGTAAATAATAAAAGGAATTCTTAAAGATACAAGACTTATTTTTATTCCCATGATACCCTGATGAAATTTGATTTTCATGAAGGTGTTCATCTTCAAAAAATTCTAAGAATATGAAACATGTATGCAATCTTCATTTTCCGAAGCCTCGACAAAATACAGATTTATCAGCACAATTTGATTCAGATACTTTCCAATCTCAACTTCGGAAAGTAAGAAAAACATCTGCATTATCCAAAATAAATTATTCGAGTTGAATTTCAATCTCTAAAAGTATAAAATAGTCACAAAAAAATGCTTACAGGTGATTTCTGTGCGCACTACGTCGTGCTATTCAAGGAATCTTCGATGAGTATTTCTGTAGCTATTTTCAATCGTGCAGGATGCTGTGGCGAAACTTTGCATTATTCATACGCAAAAATGCATAAAAATGTTTTCGTTCACTGAAGCGAGTGAAATTCCATGAATTTTAAATAGCTAGCACTTTAAAACCTCCTGCTTTTGTTGTTCATTATTGTTATTCATTTTGAAATTTGAAACAAAACAGGAGGTTTCGAAAGTAGAAGATATTCAAATGACATAGATATGATACTTTATTTTCAACCATTTTTTGTGCCTAGAATTTTTTTTAAGCATCCAAAGATAGAACATTCACATTATTAAAGACAGTAAAATAAATATTTTATTGTCTTGTTGTTCTTTAGTTGTATTCTATTTTTGAATGCTTGTACATTGAATATATGTCTGTACATTAAATATTTATTTTCAATGAAATGTTAAAAACTTTGGCAATTATTTGGCAAACACAACTAAGAGTGTAACATGCATGTTGAATTATGTTCTATTTATGGAATTAAATTTAATGACATATTCTAGAGATAGCAGCCGAATGGTTATTGTGCTTAATTTGAAATTGACGTAAGCTATTTTAGGGTTCAAGTCCTAGTGCAACAAAAAATCACCATATGGAGTCTAGTGCACATTAAAGCTGTATAGATATTTTTCTTACATTGATGTGTTGCAGAAGTTTGGAAAATGAGTTGCAATTGATTGAGTTATGTGACTGAACTTAAAAATACGAGATCTGTCGCGTTTAGCTTCGAGTTGCTTTTAAGTGCAAAGTTGAAAACATCAAATCAAAATCAAATTTTCCTTGATTAACAATACTGTATAGGATTTGACTTAAATACTTTCATAAATATACTCATGTCCATAAATTAAGGATAATTCAGAATCACACAGAAATTGAACTCTAAAATAAAAATTTCACCTGTAGAATTATCACACACATCTTGAAGAAGAATATGCAAATTACAGGAAACCACCGGATGGCGCGAATAGTACGTCACAATGACGAGAGTGTAAGAGAGGGGTACATAAGGAATGGTGGCAAAGAAGTAATATTGTTCACAAGCGCTTTAAAAGGCTTTTTAGGGCAATAACCGCATAGTTATGGCACAAAGGAAGCAATTGGATGATTTTTTAAGTGGTAGAATTATCGGACGACTGGAATGTGGACGTACCAAGCCTCAAGATTCGAGGAACTTGGAATCGACCAGAGTGTCATCTCCAGGCTTTGGCAACGATTCCAAGATGATGGTAATGTGAGTAGATGTCACAGCACTGGTCACCCCCGAGGTACAACGCCGAATGAGAACCGGTATTTGGCAGTTACTGCCAAAAGAAACAGACGGAGCACGGCATCAGACCTATCTCGTCAGCTCTCTTCAGCTACCGGTACGATAGTTTCAAGCCAGAGCGTGTACAGACGCTTAGGGCACATTGGTCTATATGCTCGTAGGCCTGTCAGATATGTTCCCCTTACCGCAACTCACTGTCGCCTGCGATTAACCTGGAGTAGAGAGCATGCATTTTGGACACCGCAACAGTGGTCTTGTGTGATGTTTTCCGACGAGTCCAGGTTTAGTTTGCAGTCTGATTCTCGCCGGACTTTCATATGAAGAGCGCCAGGTACCCGTTACCACCAAGAGAACACCATTGAACGATACCGTTACGGTGGTGCAAAATGGCTCGTTTGGGGAGGAATTGTTCTTGGTTTCAGAACAGACCTGCATGTTCAGAATGCGTACGTTCAGACGTAACATTACAGGCCACATCTATCGGGATGTCATTCAAACAACATGTACGTTTGTTTCGGGCACCATGGGTGCTGAATTTCGTTTATGGATGACAACGCCCGTCCTCACCGTGCAAAATTGTGACGAATGCCTAATCATGGATTGTACAGATTGGCCAGCATACCACCTACTTGAATCAAATAGAGCATGTGTGGATATGTTGGCCGACGAATCTGCAGCCCTCCCACCTGTCTACCGGAACTTCGAGGGCATTGCTTGATGAGTGGTGTAATATCCCCAAGTTTAGATTGATAATTTGATACTCAGCATGCAGGCATTAAAGGCCTGTGTTGCATCGTCCGGGAGACATATCTTATTAACCATCATACTAACTATGTTATATTGTTTTGCAAAGGTTATTTTAAAATTTGTCTAGGTAAAATCGCACTTTATTAATTATGTCAAATATATAGCATCTTTTGCTCTTACCTTTTGTTTAATAAATAGACTTTACGAATAAGTCAAATTTGTTTTGCTTCTGTCTCTTTCTTTGCCTGGACTTCATTATCCTTAATTTATGGACATGAGTGTAGTTGATAAAAATATACAGTAAAAAATATGGTACATAACTATTGTCTATATTTTAAAATTTTTATTAGTCGATGACTTTTTCTAAATAATTCTGTTTTTATAGTACTTTTTTAACACGGTCTTTTTTTACATGACTTTGAGACAACATGGGTCGCCGATACACTATTTTACACAAATTTATTATTCAAAAACGATTCAATCGATTTCTTTTTAAATTCTAATTTTGAAAGTGTAAGCAGAATCCGGCCGCTTAATGTTGACATATGTGACAGATATATTTTATAACCCCTTTTTCCCCTCTTTTTCGTTGTGTGCACTTCAACCTGAACACAATATTTCTTTCTCCAGTTTAATTGTATTTTGTGTTAAAGTTAACAATTAGTAGGTTGCCATGTATAATACCAATGCAGTTCTAAAGTTGATGTTCAGATTAAAGATTTGTTTAATTCGGTGACAAAGATTCTAGTATTACCAGGGCATTATAGCAACAACTATAATGTATTACAAAAATCATACATTAAAATATATTTGACTTAGTGGAAGAAAGAAATTTCACTTTTGTGGAAGCATGGAGAAAGTTTACGATAATGGAAATGGTCATTAATTATGTCAAGAAACAATACAGAGTACTCAATCCTTAAATGCTTTTTAGAAAATTGTTAAGTCAAAAGTGGAAGTTTTGTAGCACAAAAATGAGCTTTATGTACTGAAATTATAGCTCTGTGGAATGCATTTGTTTGTAAACATTTTACCGATATGCACAGATTAATTTTTTTTGTTCTATTATATGTAACATGAATTTCATTATTAATTTATAGTCAATATTTTGGGAAATTATTTAGAAGGTTTTCATCTTACACGATTTTTTAAATTTGCGGAACAAATCCCCAAACTTTTCAAATGTCGAATGTAATTCTAACACCCTTTTATAAGCTTCACTTGTATGTAACAGACCTGAATTGCTAGCTTTACTCTCCCAAAGGTCAGATTAATTCGAAATTGGGGCACTTGTCCAGGACCGATGGCAATACAATAATTTAATAAATTTGTTTGATTTCCCTGATCAAGATCATCAGAATTAACGATTTTCAGATCAGAATAACGATCAGAATTGACTACTAAAAGATTAAGATACAACGTGGTTCGTTTAATCCATAAAGTATGTTTTAGTTTTTAAACTATATTTTAATTATAATGATTATTTGTACGTTATCTAAAGAACGGACAATTACATATAAAAATAGTTGGCTATACTTGTGTTTTGCTCTTTGACAGAATAATACAAATTGTGCAGTGGATTTTTAAAATACGTCTTGAAGGAATCATTTTAATAAGAGGAAAGGCCGCATGTTAGTCATAAGCGTGACTTATGCTATCTCGGTATAGAGAGTGTTCGGTGAACTGCACATTCTCTCCAGATCCCTCACCCATTGAAAATAACTGGTCATGTGTTGCTAAAAGAGGGAGCCAATACTTCTCCGTTAATTCACAATGAAATGTGGCATATATTTTTGGGAAGCCCTATGGAATGACTTGGCTCTGTCTGTTATTCCAGCGCATTTCGACTCGATGCTAGAGCCGTTTCCTTTCTGTATTAATACTAGTCATGTATATATATATATATATATATATATATATATATATATATATATATATATATATATATATATATATAACCTTTCTCTTGATATTTATAATACTAATCAAATTTCTAAATAATTATGTCAGATTAAATATAAAACTTCATCCAAAATGCATTTTTAAAAATAGACAAAAATGAAGCAACATTACCAAAAGAAGTAACATATTTGAGAAAAGTAATGCAGAAAACATAAACATGGCTTATAAATAATTTAAATTAAATTGAAACATTCAGAAATTTATTAAATATAGATAAAAGGTAATAAAAACTTTAAAAGGGAAACATTTTATAATAATCGAAGAATCTACATGTTTTTAAAATTAACTGTAACAAATTATCTAAATTTGTTTTCAGCAAGCAATTTTGAAAATTTTCGAAGTTATATGACATGAAAAAGTTTAAATTCATTAGAAACCTTTATCAAAATCTGCTCAAATTCTATTTTCTTAAATAAATGGCTACAATTCATTACAAGAAAGATTGTATTCACGGTACCCAATTATTCTGATTGCAGTGTTTGCTTTTAGTTTATATTTTTCAATTAAATTGCGATTAATTTTATTATGTTAAGTTTTTAAAAAAAACAGAAAAATGAATCACGGATAATAAAAGTAATGTTTTTGATTTCTGTGATTACTTGATAAATTAGAAGATAAAATAATTTTAATTTCCCATTTAAAGGAACTATATATAATTTACAAGTTTAAAAGTAATACTTGTACAAGTATAAAATATATATACACAGGCTGGGTGGCGTGGTTGTTTCGTCGCTGGCCTTCTGCACCCAAGGTTGTGGGTTCTGACTCGGCCTGTCGGTGGATTTTAAATACGTAGAAAATCGACAGTGGCTATGTCGTATGATTATGCAAGGTGTAAAAGATCTCTATGTCTGTTTGCATGGATGCTCGGCAAAATTAAACCTATACAGGTTCGCATCGTTAAGAGCTCATGTGTCTCCTGTGGAGGAAACTGTGTCAAATTGTTGCTGTGCGGGTATCTATATGGTGCAGCACAAAAGTGATACCTGTTCCTGGGAATGTACTAGGCCTGCAAGGTCGTCGCCAACCACAGCACCATTATAATATATATATGTGTATGATACCAATTAGATCCCCAATCACTTCTCAGCTCTATGTTCCCTTAAACTTCGGGCATAACTTATTACCCAAGTATACCTTCAATAAGACATACTTGAAGACATCTGGCTTTTTATAGCCGTGACTCTTGATTTTTAACACGTGTCCACCTCTCTTCAAATCAGATTCCAAAGTGATTTTATAGAATAAAGATGGTTCAAAATAAAATGTCTTGATGTTCACTCACAAAATACGACATATATATAAACATATTTGTCTTTATTTCATTTAATTCGCGTAGTAGGTCATGAGTAAAAATTTAATCTCTTTAAAAGCACACTTATACACTTAATTATATATATATTATAAATATATATTATATTATACTTTTTAAGTTTAATATTTCATATATTTTCTTCTTCCTTATATTATACCACTTTTATATGAGTTTGAATCATGCCAAGTTCTTTTTGTGTTGAAATGGGCACACCGAAGTTTAATATATCTATTATAACTTTACCAATCACTTAGGATGCACGATCTCATACACCGTACGTCTCTTATTAACATATTATGCTATTTTTGAACAGAATTGCTTAAAAAGTTTTCATTTATCTTGGTTAACTTTATCTGGCTTGGGATACGAAACTCTCACCCCCAAACGATTTCAGTTACAAGCGATGTGTATGTTTTGTGTGGTATGCTTTTTGTATATTAGATATTCGATTCTCTATTTTTACACTACTTTTACCTCTCTTTAATTTAAAATATAATTCTAATGTGTGTGTTTTATAAATATGCATTTTAAATTGTTTTTGATAACTTAAAACTTTATTTACTGCAGTTAGAGTAGAGTTATAGTGCCCAAGCACAAACACAGACACTTACTCACCAAACATTTAGATCATTTTTTTCTCTTTAAAGTAAGTTACTGAAAGAAATATAAACAAGTTTTTTAAGAGATAGTTGCTGTTGAATAATACATTTTCAAAACATACTTGTGAGAAAAATTGGATTACGTGCGAACTACAGATTACGAGGACTTATCAGAGTCCCCACATCAAAGGAATGCAATTTTCAGGAGAAAATACACAATCTCCGTATACACCTTGTAATCTTATAAATAGGATACGTTGCATAATCGTGAAAAATATATTTATGAGTTGTCTCCTATAAGCTCTTTTTTCCCCTACTATTTACGTATATATATAATATATATATATAATGGGGATAAGAAGCTATGTGTGTGAGTGTAGTTAACCAAAGATTTCGCGTTTACTTAATTGTTACGTAGACGGATCGTTTCATGAACAATTCATAAAAATTATTGCTTTATATAAAAACATTAAAATGGTTTTTCAATAAGTGCAGAAAATTTAGAACATTAAAAAAAATTATTTCTGATAAAAAGTTCAGTTCAAGATTTGAAATCCGCTAAAATAACATTAATTGGTTATATTATTTTTACATCATCGTAATTAGAGAGGCTTTTTTTCCTAAAATTTTCATAATCATGTTACGTTTTTGATGTGAAACAGATGATCTCTACCTGTGTATATATACAGAAGGCCGAAATTTTTAAAACGTAACACTAAGACTTGTAAATTAAAATCATAAAATATACATCATTGGAAAGATTGGAATATTTAATAAAGATACTAATGGAAAATAAATTTAAGAAGATAATTTTATTACGACATACACTATCAAAAAGAAAAATGATTACGATCGGAAAATGTAAGTGAATATTAATATGCGTAACTTTTAGCAATAATTAGGGGTTATAGAGTAAAATAAGTTTCAGTAGCATTAGCTGTTATAATAAACCGAAACAAATATTTAGTTATTTGCTTCTATTAGTTGGATTTAATTACTGGGTTATTTTTCACAAGAGTTCCTTTAGTTACATCCATAGACTTTTTTGGTTAAGATAATGGCTATTTTAACATCATTACGGTATAGGAATATGTTTACCATGTAATTGCATTTTGTACATAGTAGCTACATGCCATGGAAATTATTCCTGTCGAAATATAAATACTCGATTGTTTTAGAATAGACCAAATGTCGAAGGCTTTAGTTTAAGCTAAAATATTTTCCTAATGCAGTTTTGAGTATTTATATTTCCTATTACTACATAAATTCTGCCTACATATTTTGATATCATACAACCTCATGGGGCAGTAATTGCCTGCTTCCATGTAATTGTAATGCAATCAGGACGCACATTTTTTCCAACATAAATAACACTGTCATATTGTTCTGTTGTGTCTAATTATCAAAAGTTTTGGCCCAGTTTGCTATTTTTAATCTTAAAATGATATAACGATGACTTTTTTATTTAATGTTAGCATTCAGACGAAATTCTCCAAGTACGAGTCTAACATATTCCCAGATGATTTTCTTCTATCACACACGAAAGCTTAGCCTTTCAATTCTCCTATAATCAATCAATGTTGGGGAGCCATTCCTGATTTTGCTTGTTTTGTTTTGAAGTGTTCAAATCTCCTTTTATTTCTTTAAAAATTTAAAAGTGCCAACTTTGGATATGCTTCTAAAACATTCTCTTATATCTTCATAACTGTAAAAATTAAAAACTGTGCTACCATTATTTTGCATCACTTTCTGGGTGACCATTCATCTCTGCAACATTTCTATTATATTCTACGTTTTATAAGCATATCAAATGGAATAACACAATAAGAATATAAAGAATTTACTTGAAAACACTTAACACGTTGAAAAATGCCTATTCTGAGCTTCAATAATTGATATCAAGAGTTTAATCATTTCGCAATCTGATTGATTTGTTTTTAAAGTAAGATGATACTTGATTGGCTGTCTAAGCATTTCAACTCAATTTCTACAATTAAATGAATAATAGGTACATTTTATCCGATTAAGTAAATCGTGCTTCTTATTCCTTGTAAATTGAAATCAGCTTTTGATAGAATGCAAATAGTGAAACATAGTTTATTGCATCATATGCTTGATGAAATTAACTTTTAATGAATTTTAATATTAGGGTGTTACTCCAAAGTATATTATAGGTATGAATCCTCCAACACTAAAAATAGATTTTTTTCTTTAAGGTTTTCTTAATTTCTCGCAGTATGTGTGTGTGTTTGTGTATGTATATATTATACCAAAGTATTTAAATATGTAAGGGTTTAATTTGTAATATTGGCCAGGTCAGTTAATTCTGACGGTATAACAATTAGTTCAATCAAAAAAGCTAATCTCGTGTTGGTATTTTTACATAAAAAATGATATTTTGATTCAAATGTTAAGATTTGTCGAAAATGTATGAAACTGTAAATTGTTAAGAATCTTAAAAGTTACCATCAATAGATTAAAAGGGGAGGGGGAGCATTTGACCTAGCAAATTGAATGAGTATTTTTTGTTTGAATAAAATTTTCTAAACTGCTATTTTACGTACGTTATATCTATATTTAAATTTTTTATTCATGCAATTTAAATATAATTTTTATACTCAGTTCTAATAGCATTTATAAAAACATGGTTTTCTTCATGTGAAACACAAGTGTATGCTACTTAATTGAAGAAATTCAAGTAAAAGTAAATTTTACAGCTGTAATTACAACACATTCTCATGTTTCTTTTATTTCTAATATTTTCATGACCTATTTTTTAATTTAAAAATCTATTAACTTATTCATCATTTTCTATCAGAAACGTTAAGTTAACAATTAAAAAACAATGATAAATTTGAAAAAAAAAATTGTTTTTATTTTTCATCATTCAAAAATAAACTTAATTTGCATCTTACAGCTAACCACATAGAATACTTTTCTTAGCCCTAGAAATATTGTATTCATATAAGGCTCAGCTTACGTACTTCATTAAAAGTCAAAATAGATGTGCAGGATCTTAATCAAGAACCATTGCTTGGAGTCAATATTTTATATACAATGCGATCGGTGCATTTACTATATTAAAGAATCCAGCTAAAAAAAGAGGGAGGAGGAGGGATACGTAGGTTCCAAGCTGATTTATAATCTCAATAACCTCAGAGAAATGGAAATTGTTTTCATTGCTTGAAGCATTTGATATGTAGATTTAAATGAACAGGTAGAAAAATGAATTCTCTTAGGTCTCCCTAGATGGAAAACAACGGATATACTGATAATAGTGGTGCATAATTTTCTTAAATTTTATGCTTTCTGCATCTTCTTCCTTCGAATGTTGCTTATTTGTTCTCCTTGTTTAAGATATCCCAATTAGAATTTGCATGTTATGCAAAACTATTTGAACATTGTTAAAACATGTTATATTATCGATCAGTAATACTAGTAATAAAAACCAAGACTAAAATATTTTAATATGAAATAAAGACTTTTGTATTGTAATGGTTAGTAAATTTATGCATATGAATATTAAATATTATGCATTCCATTAATTTTTACAATTTAGTTCATAATTAGCTTATCTTTGAAGAATAAAAAAAAGCATATACATTTATTTTCTTTTTATCATTATGAGTAATTTTGTTTGTCAAATTTTGTTTTTATTAAAAAACTACTTGCCATTTTATCATACGATTTGATCAAGACTTAATGAAAATAAAAGAAAATTGTTTTCTTTCAAAATAACAAAATATTATCAATACATTATAATATTTTCACAGTAAATAAAAAAATAAAATAAAACACACTCATTTGAATTATTTCACTAAAAAAAAAAGAAAATTAAGAAAATGCATGGAATGGTTATATTTATAGTAATTAAACATGCATAAAAGACTCATACACATAATCAAGAAATTGAAAATTCAACAACGTAAGATCCATCAATGACTAGTAATCACATAAAATATTAAAATTAGTAACTAGTGAAAACCCTCCTCCTCCCGTTAGCTATGCATGATTGCATGCGTCGATGTAGAAAGTAGCAATGGTCCCCAATCTCTTCTTGAGAAGTATAAAATACATTCATCAGTTGTTGCTAAATAGATGCGTAACTGAATCCATTGGAATATCATAAATCATACACGGTTGTTTTGAAGAATTTCAGGTGTAATTGACAAATGAAAAATATTAACCGCATGAAGGTGGTTCAAAATAGGCGAGTTGTATGGTTCCTAAAATTATTCTGTTAGTAAATGATCCTGCGATGAAGAACCAAGATGGATAACGTAACCATCGAAATGATGTCATCAACATATTAAACAACCATGTAAGCTCAGGTACATAGCTAGTTTCGTTTAATTTTTGTAAAATATAGCACTTAATATCATCTTATGAGTGGGGGTATCTGAAATCCTTTTTAAAAAATCGGCTGATTGAAACATATGTCATTCCCCTAACACAAATAAACTCGTTTGTCATTTACTCATAGATAACAGAATTCATAGTTCACTGCTGAATGCCAGTCTGCTTGTAGCCCTAATAATCAACTCAGCAATATTAATGACGCTGCTAATGTTATAATGTTAAAAGCAAGCATATGATTAACCATTATGAGCGTAATTGTGCTGCAGTCAAGCACGTATGCAAGTAGAAGGTACACTTGTGGTATGAACAGTTTGTAGATAGATTATTGAGATGGACAAAAGAGTCACTGGGGCAATTTAAGCCTGTTGCAAACCATATTTGTTGTGATGGACTTGGCACCATAGAGTTCTTAATTCGCCAAATGTTTCTTTACAGCAACCATTTATTTCAGCACATTTGCAAAGTAAACCATGTCCACTATTGTTGGGAACCAATTGCTAATCAGTGAACTTCAGAAATCCTTACTATGTAAGTAAACTCGAAGTCTTCCAATTTTCTATAAGATACTTTACAACGTTAAACTGATATTGTATTGGTTATATGTTTAACTAATTACATCAACCATCTGCATTTGCTAGCTGTTTTATACAATGATGATTGAATACTATAAACACGTAAAATATTTTTCTATTTTTATTAAAAATATAATAGTTACGGAAAGCGTTCAGACAGTAATATTGTTCAAAGATAAAAATAAAAAAATGAAATTAAAGCAATGAATGCTTCAGTACGGCATATAAAAGTTTGAAAGACAACTTCCAAGTGTCTTTAATTGATTGATACTGTAATAGACCCCAAAAACAATTCGGCTGAAAATGATTCGTTTACTGGGAAACCATTTTAGATAAAGTATTCATTATTGTTTTACTTTTAACTTTTAATTTTCCAAATGTAAAAAAAGTGCATAGAAAAAAGATTTTTGGATAATCATGAAAGTACTAAAATTTTGAAAAAAAATGTGTTTGTATTGTGTAAAATGCGTTTGTAATATATTATTCTTTTTAATTGTTAAGATGTAGTACTCTTAATATAAAAATATTTACATTAATTACTTTAAATTGTTATCACACTTGCCAGAAATGTTTATAAAATAATTATGAGAAAATAAAAGTAATTTTTTTACACCCTTTTTTTTAAGAAATAGTCAATTTTTGTGATTTTTACTTAATAAATTTTTAGGACATAATGTCTCTAAAACATATTCATAAAAGTACAAGTGTTTTTCAAGAATTTTTACTGGCCTACACATTTAAAGAAACTATATGTTTAAAAAACATGATTATCAGTTATGCATGTAGTGAAAATATATGAGTTTTTGTGTGTAATTCAATTTCCTAAAACTCGTTTGGTTGCTTTGTTTTGTTTCTTTTTTGCTGCCTTTCTTTCTTTTTTTTAATGAATTTAATGCAAACTCTTGGAAAAGTTGGAATTCTTAATAACAAAGGAAAGAAGCATATTACTATTTTTTTCCTGATTTTTAATCTTAATGCTTAATTTACCTCTTGTTTTTCTATCAAGTATTTCCCTCTTTTCTTGCAACATTTAATTTTGAGAGATCACTGGGTAGAATTACATATCAAACTATTATAAAATTTTCTACATGAATCTTCAAATAACTGAAACTGAAAACAAACAAATAAAAGTACTCTTTCTTTAAACCATTTTTTTCTTTTTTTCTCTTGCATTGCTGAAAGTTTTAAATTGTTTCTTTTTTGCCTTAAAATGTTTTTCCTTTTTTGCTCCGCTTGCTGGAATGACCATCTGTAGTTTAAATTTATATACGGACTTCCTTAACTCCGAGTGACTAACATTCCATATTATTTTTAAACCAAGCGAATCTGAACTAACTAAATTGCAGAAAATTAAATTGACATTCTATCTTGATGTGAAAACTTGATCTTGAAAACTAGGTTTTCTTGAGAAATCTTTTTGGTAAAAATAACTTTATTTCAATAAAAAAAATACTATCCTCAATTTTCCGCACATTAACTATTTCATGTTTATAATTTTTTGTCCATCTGTTTCCATCCAACACACATGGATAAATTTCATTTCATGGATCAATAAAGACCAATGAGTTAGATATTGAAATTCCGGAGAGAATTATGTTGACTGCAATGTTTAACACTAATATTTTAAAGCCAAAAGTAGAAACAACAAATCTACTTTAAAACTATATTATATACATTCATTATATCAAAGTATATTATATACACTGATTATATATTCAAACCATATATTATATACATTTATTATATTCAAACTATATTATACATAATTTTTATACTATATTATATGCAATTTATACACTATATTAAACACAATTTAAATACTATATTATGCACAATATATATACTATATTATATCTACAATTTACAACTCTTATGTAAAACTTGAAAATAAATATATTTAAATTAGTGTATAAAAGCATTTAAATCATGATTCTTTTAACATATTTCACTGAGAATTGTTGAAAGTTAAAGTTAAGTACACATCTAAGACTATACTTTGGATTACATTATGCAAGCAAATATAACACAGGTCAAAATTAGCGAATTTATTCATAATAATACTTTGTATTATTTAAGGGTGACATTTGTAAGGATACAAATAAATAATAAAAAATTTACTTTGGTATTCAAATCAGGAAACTGTCATGAAAAAAATTGTTATTAACCGCTTAATTCTTACGAACTAGTTGGTTTCATGTCAGTTCTTACAGAGACCTCGCGAATATTTCTAATTTAGGAGATTAGCAAGTTCTGATCAATAACTAAAAGTGAAAGTTAAATTTCTAAGCAAATAAATGGTTATTCTTCTGTTGACGTGGCCCTGATTTCCGAATGGTCATTGTCACGAGTGAGGCTTGGGTTCGAAAACTACTGACACTGATGATCTATCCTGTAGAGGGGCTGGTGCTCGTCAAATCCGTCAAGGCTGAAAATGCTCCCGTTGACGTTGCTCAGAAAAGTAGTACTGGCTCAGATGGCATCCTCTCATCACTTGAACTTTTTTTTTAAATAATGAGCTCCATCACCCTTAGTCTTAATGCTGCTTCATACAGCGAAGATAATTAAATTCTATTTGGGTTGGGGGAATTTGATTAGCAATTTTCGAATAAATGAAATTCAACACAGCATACCAATGCAGTTAAATATTTTTTTAAAGTACATAGTTCATGGTATGTAATTCTATTAAAACATGATGTGTTAAGATTGTACATAGAAGTTATTTAAGCATTAAATTAACTGAGTGAGTTTCGAAAGAAGTTGTATTGCTTTCCAAGAAATAAAAGAGATAAAAAAGCGTAGTAATAAAAGTGAAATTGTATACTTTGGCTGATTTTCCAAATTTTATGTTACAAATTAATGCTTATTATCTTAAAAATTAACAAACACCATAGATTTAAAAATAATTCGATCTAAAATTATTCATTAAATTAACTGAGTGTGGTTCGAAAGAAGTTGTACTGCTTCCCAAGAAATAAAAGAAATAAAACAACATAAATAAGTAAAAGTGAAATTATAAACTTTGCTTATTTTCCAAACTTTATATTTCAAATTATAATGCTAATTACCTTAAATACTAACAAACAACACCGATATAAAAAAAAAAAATTTAAAGCGTTCAATGTTGCTTATAAATGCTGAGTTCTGATATTATCAATTTGGCAATCATATTTAATCTGATTTATTTAGGTCTCATACCGAATAATATCATTATTTTTCCTTTTTTTAAATTCTAATAATACTCTCAAAACTTTATATCATAATTTCTTGTATATTTTTGTATTTTAATTGACTCCTTAGTATTTGAAGGTCTATTATGGTAGTCACTGTTTCGACCGCATTTGAAAAAAAAGGATTAAAAAACACTGCTAATAAAATAACTTTTATAAAGATAAATTAATGAATATCGGTTTTAAAAAAATGATGTATTCTCCCTAAGGCTTTCATAACCTGCAGATTAATATCTAAAGCTAAAATTTTAAAATTCTTTCAAGGTATCACGGATAACAAACCTATGCATTTCTTTAAGAATCCAGATACTATTTTAAAGGAAGCAAAATTTAGATTTATTACTCTACAAATAGCAGAAGCGTACGTTTAACAAGTTGCTTCTTAGAAAGGTTTTAATTGGGAGCAATGGATGAAAAAAATTAACAATTTTTGTTTTAATTTAATTTTTGTTGTTGACTCCTTGTTGATCATTTCAACAGGAATTAACTGCGATAATTTTTCCTGATTTCTATAATGTTCAAAATTGTTAATTATTTTGTCATCTTAACATACTTTCATTTCTTTTTTAAGCTAATTACATATATACAGGCTGCATCATTGCAGTGGTAACAAACTTTCAAAACAGATGGAGTACATCTAGACGATGGAAAATCGCCCACCGCAATGTATTATCATTAGTACAGAAAAATGGTGGCAAATATTTCGTTGATTTTACATGATAGATGGCGCGACATAAATGAAAGCAACACATGACGGCGCATACGCACTAGTTGTTTTAACTCGTTCAGGACCATGGCGATTAAAGTCCGTTTTTATTCGAATAATATTTCACAAAACTTTAAACTTTAATATATATCTTCAGCTCTGAGTATTTTTTTAAAATTAAATCCGGGATGTTTATGAATGTAAACAACTGCAAATGCTTAGATTTTCCGAGAGAAACGGGCATTTTTAGGTTTGTGATCTATTGTGCTCGGGATTTCTGCTTATATTTTGACTAAAATGCAAAAATATAAAAAGCTTATTTGCTTATTAGGTATCATAAATTTATAATGATATTTTCAGTACTTATCTCTTTTTGGTTCGTATTTACAACTATAATTGTAATATTCAAAAACATTTGAAAAGCAGATCTTCATAGAACAAACGCGATGACTTATATTTAAAGATAAATAATCGTTCGTTCGTTCTGAGTCACTATTAATTCAGTAAGAACAAACAATTCATTTCGTTGCCATTGCGATCAGAGTTACCATAACCATAAAAGCATAATGCTATAAACAATTTAAGGATTTATTCAAAGTAAAAAAGCAATATATTGGGTAGTATTTAATGTATTTATATCAATTCAAGCCACAGCAAATTTACGTGCGAGTGATTTATTTTTTATGATTAGCCAAATATTAGCTTGTAAGTTTTGCGTGTATTTTATTTTAATCATCATGTCAAGAAGATAACTTTTTATTTTTTTAAATAAAAACATTTCCTTTAAAATTTCGATTATTTTTTTAATACAGCGAAAAATTCTGTACTGTATATTCAGATATTATCAATGATAATACGTTGTAATTTTTAGCGTACTTGATCGTGTTAAAGATTTTATATGGATTTTTAAATGAAACTAGGCTTGTTAGGGGAATTCGTTCTGTAAGGGTGCGCGCATATACACTGGGAACGTGCGGGAGTGGGGAAACGCTTATCTTTCCTTTTGCCGGTCCTAACATTGTTGGCTATGAAGCTTTATTCCATCTGCCGACACAGTAGTAGTAGGATGGAATGTTACACGGAAGCTGAGCTCACTGATATGCATCCGGCAGCCTGGGGTCGCTGGTTGCAATGAATGAGCAGAACAGTGGTTTTACGCCGAACATATTCTTGGAGGAAACCTCGCAGCCACGCTTTCTTTTCACGCTTGTACCAGAGATAGTCTGACAATAACCGGGGCTATTTGCTGGATCTGGTACAGAACAAACCCGGTACCAGTACGCGGGATATGGCCAGTCATGTCGAGTATTCTCATATGACCGTCAGATGGATCCTGAATACTAACGACGTGCACCCCTATCAATCCGACATGTACTCCTATTGCGTTTTTTTCTTCTTTTTTTCTTAATGTTTTGCTGTACTAAGGATGATAAACATTTTCCTCCACTTTTTCATGCCTTGTTGTCCTTATATTTTTGGTGGTTATTACCACGCAAAGAAACCATTTATGGCCTCGCATTGTTATTTGATTTATTTTCATCTAGGATTACTCTATGTGTCCTGAAAGTTTGTAACACTCCAACAAGCACTCCAAATATAAAGCTTTCATTTTTACAAAAAACAATTGATAGGTAAAATACATCATAATCATAGAATTGTATCTGTGAATTTCTTTAAATAAATAGCTTGAAATATATCAATAATAATTGTGTTGAAATTCATACATGAGATACATATATACTCATGTCCAAAATAAATGTCACAAACATGTTTTTCGTCATAACTTTAAAATGCCTACAGTAAAACTGAAAGAATTTATATTTTATATATTCTTAATAACGAGTAGTACAATATCAACTTTTTTTTTGGAAAAAAACGTTGATCAGCTTTAGTTTTTGCAAAACTACTGAATTTAGATCGTTCAAGCAAATAGAAGTTTTGCCTTCAGTTTTATGAATATTACATTAAAACTAACAATTGTATCTGTTTGCAGTTAGTATGACTTCTCATAATCGTTTAGATGATTCCTTAAAATGTAGAGCCATTAGCAGGTTTGAAGTTGGCCATCCTCAAGCGGAGGTTTCTCAATGGTTAAAAGTGGCACCACCCGGCTACGGAATCAATTCCAAAAAAATGTCACTGTCACCAGGATGTTCGATCAAAGTCGCCACTGAGTATCAACACTTGCAAAGGATCGATATTTGGCATTGATTGTACGATGACATAGGCGGACAATGGCTCCTCAGCACACTCGTGACCTTGCTGATCTATCTGGAAGAGGAGTGTCATGGCAAGCTGTCCACAGTCGTCTTGCAGAGACTGGCCTTACGCCTGGCACTCAGTCTAATGCGTGAATTTGAAGCAAGAAAGGAACAGAAAACATCAGTCGTGGACACCACAAGAAGGGTCGCGTGTTCTTTTCAGTGATATTATGAAATGTACAAGACAAAGTGATTCTCGTTGAGTCTTCACCTGGAAAGAAAATGCAGCTGGCTTTCATCCCACCTACGGAACAAAAATCAACAGATTTTGTGGCTAAAGTATCCATGTGGGTGGTGGTATAATGTTGGGCAGTCGTACACTACTATAAGCTTACGATGCGGGCGCTGTCAACTCACAGCAATATAGGAAGGAGATCTTCGAAGTGCACGCGAGGTGTTTTGGGTGCTATGGACCCGGGCTACATTTTAATGGACTATTATGAACACAGAACTCGCATTATTGATGAATTAAATGAACGTGTGGATATTCACTTTATGGATTGACCTCAAGATCTTCAGATAACAATTATGTTTAATGTATTTGGGATGGTCTGGAAAAGACTATTTCTCAGCGTAAGTCCTCTCAAAGGGACTCCCCTCCCCTCAAGAATTAAAAGCTTCGCTATTGGAAAAATTGGTTTTGTTGCCCCAAATACTTCTTGACACTTTCATAAACAACATAACAGCTCATTTGCAGGCTTGTATAGCAGTTAATAGTGGTTACACTACATATTAGGAAAATTTTCCTGTTCCTAAGGGAAGTTTTAATTTCATCCATAATAATATCACATAAATGACTCACATTTTTAAATCTTCCCCACACAAGTCCCCCATTTGCTCTTCAGTAAACAAAAAATAAACCAGCATTTTTGCATGAATTGCAAACTTCTTTTTTTAAATGATTTGTAACTGCGTATGTAGTTCTATATATGTTACTCTCATTTGCGAGAGGTAGAAAAGTACACTCATGTCTATAAATTAAGGATAATAAAGTTCAGGCAAAGAAAGAGGCAGAAGCAAAACCAATTTGACTTATTTGTAAAGTCTATTTATTAAACAAAAGGTAAAGATAAAAAAAGATGCTATATGTTTGACATAATTAATAAAAATTGCGATTTTAATTCCCTGGAGCAATTTCAAAAAGAACCTATTTACAAAAAACAGTATAACATGGTTAGTACGATGATTAATACGGAGTATATCTCCCGGACGATGCAATACAGGCCTTACAACGCCTACGCATGCTGAGTATCAAATTATCAATCTGATCTTCGGGAATATTACACCACTCATCAAGCAATGCCCTCCGAAGTTCCGGTAGACAGGTGGGAGGGGGTTGACGGGCTGCAACTGCAATTCATCGGCCAAGCGTATCCCACACATGCTCTATTGGATTAAAATCCGGCGAGTATGCTGGCCAATCCATACGGGTGATATCCTCTGATTGATAGCATTCGTCTACAATGTTTGCACAGTGAGGATGGGCGTTGTCATCCATAAACAGAAATTCAGCATCCATGGCGCCCCGAAACAAACGTACATGTTGTTCCAGAATGACATCCCGATAGATGTGGCCTGCCTTCTGAACATGCAGGTCAGTTCAAGGACCAAGAATATTTCCTCCCTAAACGAGCCATCCTGCACCACTGTAACGGTGTCGTTCAATGGTGTGCTGTTGGTGGTAACGGGTACCTGGCGCTCTCCATATGAAATTCCGGCGAGAATCAGACTGCAAACTAAACCTGGACTCGTCGGAAAACATCACACAAGACCACTGTTGCGGTGTCCACAATGTATGCTCTCTACTCCAGGTTAATCGCAGGCGACCGTGAGTTGCGGTAAGGGGAACACATCTGACAGGCCTACGAGCATATAGACCAATGTGCCCTAAGCGTCTGTACACGGTCTGCCTTGAAACTGTCGTACCGGTAGCTGAAGAGAGCTGACGTGACAGGTCTGATGCTGTGCTCCGTCTGTTTCTTTTATCAGTAACTGCTAAATACCGGTCTTCATTCGGCGTAGTAACTCGGGTGTGACCTGTGCTGTAACATCTACTCACATTACCATCATCTTGGAATCGTTGCCAAAGCCTGGAGATGACATTATGGGCAATTCCAAGTTCCTCTGATACTTCCCGCTGGGTAAGCCTACATTCCAGTAGTCCGATAATTTTCTACCAAGTAAAAAATCATCCAAATGCTTCCTTCGTGCCATAACTATGCGGTTATTGCACTGAAACGCTTTTAAAGCTCTTGTGAACAATTTTACTTCTTTGCCACCATTCCTTATATACCCCTCTCTTACACTCTCGTCATTGTGACGTACCATCCGCGCCATTTGGTGGTTTCCTGTAATTTGCATATTCTTCTTCAAGATGTGTGTGATAATTCTACAGGTGAAATTTTTATTTTAGAGTTCCATTTCTGTGTGATTCTGAATTATACTTAATTTATGACATGAGTGTAATTAGTTCAATTATTACCAGGCAATTTTTTCTAGCAAACGATCTTGAAATTGGGCGTGTTTGTTTTGTTTAGTTTGCTCTCCTAAATTGAAAATTTTTCCAAAATCTTAAAAAAAAGGTAGAGAAAGCTTTGAAATTTTACCAGCATGTTTAAAATGTTTGTAGGTACCATATGAACCAATTAAAATACCAATATTTTGATGATTTTTTTTGTAGCATGTCATCATATGTTTCAGGAATCTTGATGCGTAACGTTTGAAAAAAAAAACATGTTAAGTCTGTAATCGAAGATGCACATTCCTTTCATTGAGAAAATTAGGACAGAAATTTATTAAAAAGAATGGTTATACTGAAAGCGGAAGATTGAAATAAATAATGAAGAAATATTTATACGAAGCATATTGGGGTGTTTACTTTTTTCATATTCTTGTGATTCCTTTTTGGGGCCTAGACACTCTGGACCTACACCAGAAGTTATGGTGTGAAGAGCAAATTCCTATGACAGAAGGAACACTCTTATTTTTAACCCATGCGCACCCTGATAGTAAAATAGTATGTCAGTCTGGTGATTCAAACTGTTTTACTGCCATGTGTGAAAAGCATTCAAATGGGTGCCTTCAAAAAGAGTAACGCGGATTTCATATCGTTCTTTTTACTCAACATGATATCTTGGGTGCAGACGTGTTGCGTTGGCTTGCTCCGAAAACAAATACTTCTCCATCTGATCTTAAATGGGGTATCAATGGATGATAAATTCCTCGTCATCTACAACCAGCATTAATTATACTTTTGTCGATAAACCAAGTGTATGAAACATGTAAAATTCCTTCGAACAAACTGACATCAGGCACCTGTACGATTGTATACTTGCACTTAAAATTTTGGTGTTTACACGTGTTTTGCTTCCACCGCCATTTCAAGTTTGATTTTTTTATGTTTGCGTTTATATTAATCTGTGATTCTTAAACTTTGATCAATTAAATATGTTGCCTAGACAAATATATTGTCGAAATTCCATTCACCGTGACGATTTTTTATTGTTCTCGGGATTTTTTCTCCATCAGAGTATTTGTGTGTTCTTTAACTTCGTTCTTTATAAAGGACGATGTTCGAATCCATCATTATTCGCTGACAAGCGACCAGTGACGTCAAGCGTTTAAATTTGAAATAACACAGGAAATAAAAAGCTGAAAAATTTGAACACATGGTACATTTATTTCTTAACATTTTCAGAAGCTACAACTTTTTTTTCTCAAATCATTCAACTTAAATTTTAATATTTTATCTTTATATATAAAATATACGTATCATAGTGTTTGTCCGCAATGGACTCCGAAACTACTCATCCGATTATAATAATATAATTTTGCATACTGTGTGTCATTTCGTCCAACTTAGAACATAGGATGGTTCAATTAATCGCGCCAGAATTTTTTCATTTGCCGGAAATGTGAAAAATCCGGAAGAAACGTTGCCAGATTCCGTAAGGGATGCTCATGTGTCTGTGGAAGCAGATATTGCAACTTAGGGTGAATGTTTTCGTTACTCTCGACTTTATTTAAACATCCATCCGATTTTTGTTTTTTAAATCAGACAAAAAAGTAATTACGGAATCGGAAAGATCATTTCTTTCGCCACGATATGGTATAACTTTTTTTTTGCAAAATAATGATATTTTCTATTTTTTAAGATTTTTTTTTTAAAATGAGTTAAAACTGATGCGTTTTTATGAAATTTTTTTTCTAAATCGTTGCGTATGAATTTATTTTCGTGTTATTAAAACGATATTTTTTACTAAACAATGTCATGCTTTTTTCTTTTTTATCAGTCGTTTAAAAAATAAAATACCAAAAATATTTTTTTCTACGATTTTTTTAAAAAATACCCAAAGTTGTAACTCAACATTAAATAACTTCGTCATTTATTAAAATTATCGTACGAAACCTTTTTAACGTTTGTAGCATAATGTTATCCAATTTCTGTGGGAAGATTGAAAAAATTGCTTAAAAATTACGGATTTTAAAATTTTTTTGTGATTTTCGTAAAATACCGTTTTTGCGAAAAATAATTTAAACAGTCTTTTTTGTAATTTTTTTTATTTTAAAGTACTTTGTTTTTGCAATTAATGTGTGAAATTTCAAAACTTTAACGTGAAATTTAAGCCCTCTAAAAAAATGGAAACTTTAAAAAAATTCTCAATTGCGTCAAGGTCATTCACTTTGCGTTAGCTTTCTGTTTGGAAGACGGGAAAGGTTGAGGTAGTTTTGAGTCTTTCGCTGCGTAGTAAAATGGGGAATTCCCTCATAACACTAGATGCTCATTCTATAACGCATCGCAACCGATAGTTTTTTTTTTATTCTTAAAGATTGATTTATTGAAGAACAGTAGAATATAAGAAAAAAATATAAAAATATATACGGAAATATTCTTAAGTATATTTTTATCACATATTATTATTTTCTTTTTGATTTTATACTGTGAAATGAATCAATACCGTTGCGTTTAAATAAAAATTATTTTTAAAACTTTTAGTATCAGTGATTTAAAAAATAAAAAGCCAAAAACGTTTTTGAACAAACTTTAATAAAACCCTCAAAATACTTTAAAATTAATAATTTCTTCTTTTATAAAGATAATTGCAAGGCATTTTTTCCCCGTGTGTCGAACATTTAAAAAAATCCACACAATTTTTCTTCAAGATTTAAAATAGTAGTGAAATTTTGTAATTTGAAAAATTTCTACTTTTCTGTCTTTTTTCAACATAGAACTATTTTTAAAAAGGCTACATTTTCGTTTCCGGAACTAAAAAATTGCAACGAAAGAATTGAAAAGTGAGTGAGTGATTTATAAATTCGCACTGTTCGCCTATTCGAGGGTTTTTGGCGACGAACCTCGAAATTTTCAACCATGGTCAAGCGACGAGGACGACACCTGAGCTTTCACCCATCTCTCCTAATTACCACACCACACCAACGCAAGGACAAATTTCGAAAAAGGGAGTTTTAATGACATAGTTAAAGAAATCACTCACATCACGCATACACACAAATAAGTGCTATCATCTTCAGGGAAACAGGAAATTCCCACGAGGATTAAGTTATTCACTCGGTAAAAGCCCGTGCAACGCCAGGCTGAGCGAAGAGGACAGAAACTAAGAATAAAAGTAATTTCGAAAAATTATATTGGAAGTGCTGATTTTGTGAAGCGAAGGGAAAATGTTAAACGAGAAAACCAGTGATACGCACACATGGGCCTTGCACTCACGTCGTACGCGTCACACCCACATAAAAGTGCTGGCGTCAGAAAGAAAGCAGGAAATTAATATGTGGATTAAGATATACCCTGGGTAAAAGCCCGTGCAACGCCGGACCGGGTCAGCTAGTTTAATATTCGTTTTTCCAACATTATTATCAAGATACGAAGAATAAATATTTAAACAAATTTATAGAAATAATAAAGATGCCATTACTACACCACTTTGTAAAATTTTGACATATTTGAAAAAACATGTAACATTTTTTGAATTATTTAAAGAGTGTAAAATGTAACATTTTTCTTTTTTTTTTTTCTAATTTAAAACTAATGTGTTATAAATAATTTAATATGAATTAAATATTGATATTAATTTTAAATTCAAAATATATTTTGTCAATACATATTATATAGCTCTAGCTTTATTATTTCATAATTTATAAGACATTTTGAACGCAATTCTGTTTGAAATATTTTGATATCCTAATACTTTCTAATATTTTCTTGGAAACTTGACTTTCTAAAAGCAGAAATGCAGTTCTACTTTGTCACATAAGTGCACTTTTACATGCATACATATTTTTGTGTCGAATATACGTTAAAATCATTGTTATATTGCATTAACATGGTTCTGAAGGCAAAAATAAAATTTAATAATTTAACTGAATTTTTCATGTTAAAGAAGTGGCTATAGCTATTCAGTAAAATCAAAAGTGTTCTACACATGCGCTAAGTTATCGGTTCAATCTTCACCTTGATACACAGATTAATGAAATTTTATACAGATAAAAAGTAAATTTCCGAAATATTTCATCAGGTGGGAAGAGGACTTAAGAGATCAAAATAAAAAGGGAATTTTTTTTTTCTAGATCAATTCCGATGATGAAAATGTTTTTCTAAAGCTCGCACAGAATCTCACAAAAGGTACTGGGTAACAAGACGCAACAAACACAGGCTGAAGAATCTATTACGAGCTATATGTACATTGTAAAGCTTTCGTTGATAAAAAGAAAATTTCCACAAAGGCGGAAGGATATTTCTTCGTCCATTACATTTTCTGGATAAATCGCTTTTTTCCTGTCGTTGGTGAATAAAAAGAAGGAAAAAAAAGTGCGCTTCGTTCAACAGATATCGGACAGAAAAACCGCGTGACATTAGAAGTAAAAAAAATCACTTGATGAAGAATTTCTTTCCGGTTTGATTCACAGTTTGAAATCTATTTTTTCCCAATTTGTCAAAAGTAAATTTCACTCATACGTGCCTTAAATGCAAAGCCTTGAGAGTACAAAATATTTTTCTTCCCCAAACCTTTTTCTCCCCTTTCCTTTGCAATATTTACTTTCTGTTGTACCCTCTCAATAATGATTTTATCATGTAAGAAAATATTTTTGAAAAAGATAATTTTCTCTTTAGGTACAAAAATCCTTAAGAAGTAAGGATGGAATAAGGATAGAAAAACTTAAAAGTATAAAACTCGAGGTTATTCTCACCTATGAAAGTTCATTGAAAGGAATTTGAAGTGTTTCCTGAGGCAATGCAAGACTTGTGAACAAATTATGTATGTAAAATTTCGGAATTGTATATCATTTGCTCTTGTTAACATATTTAAGCTTAGCGCAATTTTAAGAAAATAAATTGAAGTAAAGTACAAGTTTTTGGTGGAGTAAGGAGCATGTTTATTTTCTACAACTGTAGGAATTTCGATTTCTTAGAGTTTTACTATAAACGGGTATGAGAAAAAGACATCTAATCCTTAAGATAAAAACAATGACATGAACTAACAATTTTATATGTTCCAAAAAATTTCAAATGTTTTTTCTACGTTTTGTTATTGTCCTATTTTAATTCATTTAATAGTGGCGTTGAAATAATCTAACTAATGGAAAATTTCTTACCGTGTTCTCTGCAGAATCAGCATTCATTCTAAATGGTCACTGTAAATCAGCGTTTCTCAAACTGTGGGACGCAACCCCCCTAAATGAGCGAGCCAATCCTAATGGAAGGGGGGGGCGAGTTTATCGACAAATTAAACATACAAATTTTAAAAATATTATTAATTTACTGAAATAATCAAAACAAAATATTTTCTGAGGTAATAAAAAATAAACTTTTTTGCAATGATATAATATAAATATATCAGTACTGCCTAATGTGTTTGATCATTTGCTAATCAATACTAAGCATAAGTTTAATAATTACTAGTGACCACATGGGCTTGTCATATACAAAATTTAAAACTTATCTTGCTAATTTGTGCAGTTTATATTGAAATCGTATTGTAGCTTTAGCTCAAAATATTATTGAATTATTTAAATTATTATTGTACGGGAGGAGGTGGTGCCAAGGAAATTATGATTGAAAATTGGGTCACAAACATTGCAAGTTTAAGAAATACTGCTGTAAATCAACTATTTAGTTCCACAGTGTTACGATCTGAAGTTTGGCAAACAGGGTTTCTTACATACCCAGTAAAAGAAGACCAAGGATGTATATCTCGGCTAGAGATATTTATTTAGATTTTGGTTTAGCAATACGCTGTCTGTGTGTCATCATACATCTATATGTTCTTCATATTTTTTTTATTAAAAAATTAAAATTTAAAAGTACAATACTTACGCTGCAATATGTTGTAAGTTTAAATTCGATAAACCACACAACAACTATCCTTCACTTTTATGGTGATGCTTTATTTAAAAAAAAAAGTTTTAAAACGTTGAAATAGAGCAAAAATGCTTTTTAAAACGTAAGTCATTACAGTTAAAAAATTCATTACGGTTATTTATTTTTAAAGTGTATGGACTTAATTTGGAAGCGCGTATATCAGTTAATCAGTTTTATTTTGAGCAAGAAAACCTAAATAAAAATCTACAAAAGATCTTTGAGTATTGTGAATAATGATTTTATAGCTAATACTTCATAATGTTTTTTGACGTAAGGTCTCAGGCTTTTATTCACATACTAATTATAATTTTAATGTAAGAGTACGATTTTAAATCTGAAAAAATATAAATGAAAGTATCACACATACACATAGTTAACTGCTAACATGTTTACGAAGAAACCAAATTCATATCTTTCGTATAGGGACTATAATAGTTCTTAATTTCATAATGCAGGTTAACATCTTCCCAAGTTTTAGGAACACTTATTGTAAATTTTTGTAATATTAAAGATATTTTTGTTGCCATAATTCCCTGATTATTTTTCATGGGAATGTAAAATATTTTCTAATATTTTAAATAATTTGAATGTTTCACATAAAATATGAACCAATGATTTAATTAGTATCTATAATTGAGAAACATTCATTCAATTTTTTTTAAGCAGATGAAAATAGATAAATTGGTACTAGTACCGAAAGTACATAATTTTGACTAATTTCTGGATTTTTTCTTGGAAAATACATTATATTATTTAGAGTTATTGAATTAATAGCTTAATAGAGACGAAAAAAAAGAAAAACTGACCTTTTAATGCCCTCCACTGTTAAAGAAGAATAATAATTTTAACATGTCTCCTTTTAAGTATACATCATATTTTAGTTTCTGTCTTTGAAATATATATTCTTGCAAATAACTTATAAATTACAAAAAAAATCTGTGATATATCTTTGAATATTTAGTAAACATGACATTTTTTCTTGGTTTTGTTGACCTCTGTATTTTATAAAATCAAGTTGACTGAGCATATAGGTTATCCACGTACAGTAAGCATAAGTATCCTATTTATTCTGAAGCATCGTAAAAGATGGAAAAACTTGGTTTAAAACAAATACCTCAATTAAATTTATTGATTACAAATAATTATTTGTGAGTGACCCACTTATAAGCAGAACGAATAATCGTTTCCAGGATATTTATAAATAGTCAATGAGTGTATTAATTAATGGGTGATGGCCATCCGGTATTGCGGTTAGTGACGCTGACTGCTGTGCTGTAAGTCCTGGGCTCGATTCCCGAAGAAGACACGGCTGTTTGTAAATGAATAGTGCCTTCGCAGCACAGCGGAATTCTAAATATTCGTCGAGCCGCAAGGTTGATGGAAGCGAAAGGGAAGTGGAAGGACTCTGAATACCCCCAGGATGCTCACTTTTAAAATTGGGAAGGAACCGAGCCAAATCGTACTGTCACCTGTATGGAACTCAAAGCTATGGATAGCGATAGGCGTACAACTAGCCCCTAGCCACGAAGAATTTTGTGGGTCTTGATTTGATATTACTGTCAATTGGGTGCAGCCACATAATAATGAGTGACAAAATAGCATTTCTTAAATTAAAAAAATTCCTTAAAAATAAAAAAAAGCTCTATTATAAAAGGCATATAAAATGTTTACGAAAGAAAATAGTATTTGTAAAAATTAGCATACTTCACTAGAATGCTAAGATTCCATTGATTTTAAACTGATGAATGAACTTAAAACTCATTAGATCTGATAAAGCTTAGTAGATGAATAATGAAAGCTATTTTAGAAATTTGGGATTGAATAAATATTTCACTTTTTTCGAACACATTCTCGATTTTCTCTTTTTAATTATACAGGAGTTATGTGTATCTAATTAGCTAAGGGTTTTCTTGTTAATCAATTTCTGATAAATATAAAAATGGATCAAATGTTTCACGAAATTCTCAAAAACTATCAATATTTTTTTCCTTTCTTTTTTATTTAATTATTTATTTAATTTATTTATTATTTTGAAGACACGGGCTTTTATAATGAAATATGTACTAAAAATCTAAATAGTACTTCGTCTAACAGTCTTAAAATTGCTCGTAAATGTTGAAAGTTTATTTTGTATGGTTACCACGAATGGTAAACCAAACTTAAAGGTTCGTAACAGCTTGTCAGAACCTATTGACTTAACAAATGTCCTTAGACAAGGCGATGCAGTAGCTTGCCTCTTTTTTCAATCTTGCTTTTCAACAGATTATAAAAGACTCTAACATTAGAGGAATGGTACTGTTTTTAATAAATCAGTGCAGAGTTTTTGCTTTTGCTGACGATATTGTCACTTTCATTCATTCACGTGATGTACTAAAATAGGTCCTTCCTTTAATTGGAAGTAGAAGCAAATAAAATTTATCTAACCATAAACCAGAAAAAACCAAATTCATATCAGGTTCCAGTTTTAATGAGCCTTATTTTGAAATAGAAAAATTCAGACTTAAAGCTGTCAGTGGCTTCAGATATTTAAGCTCTGAACTGCACTTAATGACATAACTTCAGAAGTTCGCAATGGAATGACATCTGGTAACATGTTTTTAGGGACCTCAAAAATATTTAAAATCGAGTTTCATCAGCAGAAAAACCAAACTAAAGACCATTCGTAAGGCCTGTCTCAAATTTGCTGCAGAAACGGGGGCAATGGCCGAGAGAGACAAGGAGATACTTACTATATTTGAAAGAAGAGTCCTTAAAAGTAATACAATCTGATAACATTTGGAAAAGAAGAACCGATTTAGAAATTCATACAAATTTTATATTTTTAAATCCATTGCAAAATGAAGGTTATAACGGGCAGAGAACACCTTAAAGATTGGACGACAAACAAATCACAAAAAAGATCTTTGTGGCCAGACCATATGGTGCTTGAAATAGAGGAAGACCAAGACTAAAGTGGATCGATTGCCTAGAGAAAGATCTAAAAAATATCAATGTTAGAAACTGGAAAAGGCCGGTCAAGAACAGGACATCCTGGAATGGAATTCTTGGGAAAACCATGGCCCAGCCTGGGCAGCTATAATATTGTAGAAAGAAGGATCACGAGCGGTAGATATAAGAAGTTTCCTTTTCTATGTTTAAATGTTTCTACTGTTCTACTATATTAATCAATACTTAAAAACAGGTTCATGATGTACCACTCAAATTATGTTTCTGAAAATATGTATATCCAGTAATTGAAGCTTTCATTAAAATACAATATATTCGCGATTTGAGTTAATTCATTAACTCTTTAAATTATTGAATTCGATAGTAAACATAATCAAAAACAAATCTAGATGTACCTATTGAATCATTTCAGATCCTTAAGGTATTCATATTAAAGTAGAGACTATAAATTGTGTGTGTGCATTACAATAAGCATTTCTGTATAAACGGAAACTGCGCTGTTTACTAGTAATTTAGGCATTTAAATGGATACCATTTTCGTTTCAATATTTTCCTTTCACAAAAAATTCAGTTGAATATATTGATTTTATTTAGAAATCTACTTCTAGTGGGTCTTTGATAAGGTAAAAAGAATCCCCTTTACCGAAAAGTAAATAACTTTAGGTACACTATAAATGCTAATTCTGTAACAGAATATTTTAGAGGGATAAACACTTTTCAACCAATGCAAATCAAGGTTGAACATCCAGCATTAGGTGATAACAAATATCTAACGAAAGAAAAACTCAGTATTTTCAATTTAATTTCCCACGTTTCACCAAATTTGATGAAACTTTTGTATACAGAGCAACAAACAAGTTGTCATAAATTGTTGAAATAAATACTAATGTTTTGAATTTCATTTTAAGAGATAAAATACCGCTTATTAAAAAAATACACAATCACACAATAATGTTAAAAAACTCATAATCATTTAACATTCTTAAACTTTTAAAAGATGAATTATTGATAAATTAAAATGTAACTAAACATTTGTTTAACTCCTTAAAACACGAGTTTTTTTCCTCGAAAAAACTGGTAAAAAAAAGAATTGTAATAGTGTAGTGTAAGTTATTTCTTGCAATTGCAGTTGTTGAGGGAATGACTTCGGAGCGGGAGATGGGGTAAGAGTTATACAAAGTTTTTTATACAAACAAAATCTAAGTAATTTGATTACATGTTTATTTTGAATTTTTAAACATTAAAATCAAATTAAACCGTATTATCATACTTGCAAGCATAATAATGGCTAAAAGAGATTAGTTTGGTATGATATACCGTGAACACGATGCGGTACGAAGTGCAACATTACAGTTCCTACAATAGTATCTTATTTCTTTCCTCACCTTTAAATCAGTTAAATTATAATCTAACCTATCTATATGTTTATTACAACGGATTTCAAAGGGTCATTAGAAATAAAATAACGCTGAATACAAAATGTGCCCTGTGAGACAATATCATATGCAAATTCGCTGGTAATTTTCGCCTGAGTCAAACATGGGCAAATGTGATAAGGGTTTAAAAACAGTTATAGATAATTTGATGTTATACAATTCATAGGGCTATATTTTGAATGATTTTCTTTAAAAACATGTAAAGAGAAATTTCTTTACTTGTGTACTAGGTAAAATCTGAAAAAAAAATTGTTATTTTCTTGTTAAATTCCGAAACAAAGTACAGAATTAATTATTATTTATTAAATATGTAATTATTGAGGAATATGTAAAAAAATTTCAGCACTTAATGTTTTTATTATGTCTTTTATTTATACTTAGAATGATGTATTATAAGTTTTTTTCTCTTAGCATTTTCAATTATGCTGAAAAAATGGAGAAAATTTCATGCTTTGTGATTTGAGTTCCAAAGCAGTTTTCTGACAATAAACCTGAGCATATAATTCAATTTACGTGTCAAGATAAATGAATCCCTTTGCGAAAAAAAATAACCTTATGAGAGAGAGAGAGAAAGCATATAATAAAAGTGGAACAATTAATATGCTTAAATTAGTGCTTAGTGGTTCCATGAAAACGATAAAAAAAGGAAAATAAAAAAAAACTTTTTAATTAATCACTAAGTTGTTTACTCTTACCCGTAAAATTGCTTAATCAACTTAAGTTGAAAATAAGTTCTCATACTAAGACACAATGTCAATTTCATTCTCTGTCAATAAACTTGTTCATACTCATTTATTTCGAAAAAAGAAGGGGAAAAAAGAATAATCTAAACTCATTTAAAGTTAGAACAGCTGGTTTTTGCTTTCTCGCTACAGCTGCTCATTCTGGCACAGTGAGGGGATCAGAGAAAACTATAAGAAGTAAAAAGAAAGAGAGAGAGAGAGAGAGAAATAAGTGTACCTAAACTGTTCCACTCAAGCAAAAAATAAGCAATTTAGAAGAAAATTTTCTTTTCGTTTTCGTCTCTGACGTCTTCACATAGAAACTTGTGCGCAGTCAATGTTGGATGTTTTTCTGCTGAATGGTCTCTCCAAAGTTAAACATTGCGTGAAACGAATAAAAAATATATAATTTGGTAAAAAAAAAATTGAGGTTAATAAAGCGATGCAAGCTGAAAATTGGGAAACTAGTTACAAGTTATATTTTAAAATTATATTAATATATAATTTTTTAAAAAAAAATTAAACGTGCTTGGGCTTGGATTAAATTTATTCACACATTTATTAATGCGAATAAAGTTCTCTAAAAATTTGCGAAACCCCTCCTTTTTTCACTATTTTTTTACTTTGAAGCAATAATTTTGCTGCATATTCGCTTCTATGCAAATATTGTACTGCTAAAAGTATTTACATCAATAAAATCTATAACATAAGATACTTTATTATCATATAGTATACATTAAAATAGAATATACATTAAATGCTAATCCTTTTTTACACTACTTATTAATTGCCATGAAATCCGGTATATAATGCGCACGATTAACCCAAAAAAAAAAAGATCTAAATTTACGATGGAACGTTGTACACCAAGTGTAAAACTGATAGCTTTAAAAATAGAAAAAAAATATATGAACATAAAGAAATTAGACTTCTATATATATCGAAATACTGTTTATTTAAAGGAAATGACGTACCTAATGTCTTTAAAGAGTTGTGATTCTAGAAGTATACTAGCTTTTCTAAACCCTAGGTTAATACCTCAATCAATGACTTTACGACATAGCAGCATTGCTCCTGTATATTTCAGCTGTAGGAAATGCGCCTCGTATGCCAAATATACATAAAATTAATAAATAATCATCTTAAGTGCGCGTCATACGCTGGATTTTATGGCATTTTGTTTTTAATAATATATTTTTGTAAATAAAAAACCAGATTTATAAAGTAATTAGCCATAAAAATGTTTACACTTCATGTTAAAGTATTAATATATATAATTATTTATCTCTGTTGTCTTTTGAATTTTCGTGACCATCAATTGCTAAATAAATTAAATTGAAAAAAAAAAGTAGAAACTGGCACGCTGAAACCGAAATAAGTAGAGATTTAACTTACACCATTTTGTTTAATTCATTAAAAATATTCTTTTAAAGATTTGCTTAAGATTAAGGCCTTGTACGCATACAAAAATATTCATGAATGTAATTAAAATGAGGGTACATTTTATTTGATTAAAAAAAATATATCGGAAAAAAACCCTGAAAACATTTAAATCTCCAACAAAATGTAACTTTTAGAAAATTTCAACACAGTTGTTTTATTTGTCTGTAGGGGATTTTTTTTCCGGCTTAATCAATACGTATAGCCATCCACCCAAGAGTGTTATTTTAATGCCTTTTCTGACTTCCACATCGCAAAATGAATTCGCAAGGAATAAAAATTCTTAGTACATATTATAATTCTTGAATATTGAAATATAAAAAAGATTATTTATCATCTGATAATTAATCTTTTTTTTAACTTTTTTAATATCTCTGTATTATCATCTGATAAAGTTTCAAATTATTTGTTACATTCGAATTTCAAAAAATACAGATTTCATATAATAATAATTTTCAATCAAATAGGGAAAAAGGAAAGTATTTTTCTGACAAATATCTTGAATATACCTCATTTCATACATCAACCATTATTAGTCTTTCATTATTCAATATAGTTTACATGTGCGTTTTAAATACTATTGAGTGGGGCTCATTTCACTGTATATTCCTGACTACAGAGTAAGAAATGTTTAAATATTAATGTGCTCTAACTTTATTTTAAAGTATTGATTTTGTTTTTCATGCAAATTTGACATTAAACATTTTCAACACTAAACATTATTGTTTTACAATAATGTTCAATCAAATACATTTGTTGGATAAACAAAGACAATAATAGAAAGTATTTCACATAAAATATTACAAAGAATGTAATTATATAATAAGAATATTACAAATTTCTGCATTCTATATTTAGAATTGCGCATTTTTCTCCCAGTAAAGGTTTATAAATCTATATATTAAATAAATCTTTTACAATGGAAGATTTGTAGAATAAAAAATAAACATAATAAAGTGCACTTTGAAGTTTCGCGCAAATCTAAATATATTTCTGCACTTATTTACATAACATAAATTTACCCTTCTTGAGATTAAATTTCAATTTAAGTATTTTTCTAACATGCATTTTAAATTCTTGTTTTCTTATAAGGAATATTTGTTTAATATTTCTCAAGAAAAAAAATCAATTGATAAAGATTATAATAATAATATTAGTGTATCTAAAAGGAATATTTTTTATTTTGTACACACACAGAAATGCTTTATAATAATATTTTAAACACTTAAATTTGAAATGTTTTACTCTCAAACGTTGAAAAAACTAATAGATTTATAATTATACCAGCTGGTATACCAGTTCTTCGCTCGGGTGAATTGAGAAATTAAACAATACAGATCGAAGGATAAATACGTTTTTGATGAGTTAATTTTATATTAATTGTAAATTAAACAACAATTAAAAGCTTTTTGCATATCTCAGCTGGAAAAAAACATATTTGTTAAATTTAAAGTCTGAAGGCTAATAGCTGATAAAAATATTTTTTATTATTTATAACGACCGATAACTCTCTTTTGAGTCGATTGTTGAAAACACCTTCCAAAGCTGATCCGTACTGAGCTATAGTAAAAAATTGTTACCAATTTTGTGTAATGGATGCTTAAAATAGAGTAAATAATTTATATCTGGGTGTGTAATACGTTAATATTCCTTTCTGTTGTTTTTATTTTATATTAAAATTATAATATTCACAAGTAACACCATTCCTTTATTATAATGGATCAATGGAAAGATAGTGAAATGTTGGTGATAGAGCCAAGTTAGTATCATTTTTGGCGACCATGTTGGCAACTTGGTGATTGATTGAACATTGTAGAAGCGTGTTTGTTGTAGCTCCACCTGGTGGAGAGCTGCAACAAAGAGTATAGCACAAAAAAATAGTTATACATGGCAATTTTCATAGTGATTATTTGAACGATGTTGGAGTGAAGCGATTTCATGTACGCAAAGATCAATTTTTATGTAAATAGATTTGCTCTTTAAAGCGGATGTAAATCATTATATATGTCATTATATGTGTGTAAAAGATTCGATATATTTCCTATAAGAATCTTATATATATATATATATATATATATATTATCTTTATTAAAATTGTTAACCCCTTAGGAGGTCAATTTTTTTGGCCAACAAAATGTACCAAAAAAAGGCTCTTTTTTATTACATATAACTAAGTACAATACTTAACAAAATGCAAAAATGAAAGAAATTTATTTTAATTTTCAATTTTAAAGTTTCTACAATATTTTTATTTTATAATTGTAGAACACAAAAATTCCTTAATGTTTGCTTTTTATAAGTACACTCACCATGCATGCTATGAAGAATATTTCACACATCTTAAAAGAGTTTATCTCATTTTGACAACAAAAAGAAATGATTTCATGTTCGTACCTCTTTTTCAAATGGTTGAGAATTTTGTGTGTCTGTGTGTGCATATATGTGTGCGCACACAATTTGAAGCATGGTGTAATACTAAGTACTACATTGCAATGGAGACAGAGGTAATATCAGCTTTTTTGGATTATTTTTCCATTTTCATTTTTTCTCAAGCGAGGAAATTTATATTACTTTGCCAATAATTGTTCTGCATCGAATATTCTCATGAATGTAAATTCCTGCCTTCGATGAAAAATTCCACAGAGAAAATCTGAATATGTAAAGTATTTATGTACCATGAATAAACTGCATATTTTAAAATTATTAACGCTAAAATAATCTGACTATAAGAATTAAAAGTATGTTGAAAATAAGTGTGTGCTTATGACCACAGGATAGAAGTAAAAACTTCAAATTTTGTAATGTTATTTCAGGCATTAGTTCGGTGAATAAAAAACAAGGGGATATTAATATTCTTATATAAAATTATTTATGCATATGTCTGTACTCAAGAAGTAATCCTTCTGCAAAATATGCAATCATATTTGTAAATTAATTGTATTCTAAGTAGGAAACAATAGGTTTATGGTAGCTGAAATAAGTTGTAAATAATTTATAAATTCAAAATTATTTAAATATCTAAAATAAACTCCATCAAGTGTTGTTCGATACTTTGTCATGCTTTCACTTGCATCTGTTTGACATAATTAAATTGAATTTCGATTTTTAAAAAAATAAACTAATGTTTTTGATTTGTCTTTGAAAAAAAATGTACATTAAAATCCCCACTAATAAGCATAGGTAATTTGTTCAGAAGACCTGATCTGGCTTCAGTGTAGTCAACTAAATTTTTGTGAATAAATTCACAAAATTTGTATTCATTCGCATTGTATTTAAGAATGAATGTAGGTTCTTGCCCCCCCCCTCCCCTGCCCTCAGTCTTGTATTTAAATTTCAAGCAAATTAGTTTGTCCATGTAGTGTTTACAACGCTTTATTTAAAACAACTTCAGCAAAAGTTCGAATAAGTACTCGTAATTTCCAGATGTTGTACAATAAATTAAATAATGAACACCAAATTTCAATTTTCGACCTTATATATATCAAAACACTCTCTTGATACCTTAAGGACATTTAAATTGAAATGTATCAACTTATAAAGGTATTGAAGGAGTCATGGCAGAACTAAAGCTGTTTAGAATTTAAAGCAAGCATGGGGCTACACATTAAGACTTAGCACCTGTTTGCAAAGAGGCTCTATAGGAGATATTGGATTATTTTCTAGGTTTTAATTGAAATCTACGCATAACAAATGTACAGAGCTAAGGAAACAATTATCTTTTCTTTTAGATTATTGAGATTATAAATAAAAAAGGAGGTGAAAACCATTCTTCCGCTTAAATCTGAAGAGTTGTAATGCTCTTTTTCCGCGATTATCACCATTTCAGTTTCAACAATACCTCTCGATTAAGCTTTTGCTCGTCAGCATAATGCTCTATTTAATGATGTGCATACGCTAAGCTTCAGATGGGTTTTAGATTGATGATTTCGTACATTTTGAGGTCTAAGAGAAGACAATCAGAGTTTGGACTACAAGAATTTCTTTTTGAAATATGTTAGACAATGATTAGGTTTTTAAGGCTAAATGACTAAAAAAAAAAAAGGAAGAATAAATGTATATATTTTTATACCTAATTTAAATGCTTATTTTTCATATATGATGTGCAGTTTTATTTTGTTGCTTGAATGATTGATTATTAACGAACATATTCATTGTTTTAGTTGTATAAAAATACACTCATGGACAAAAAAAATAGCGCACCAAGAAAATTCGTCAAAATGAAACGAAATTTTAAGTACATATGACTACTTTGATGTTAGTAAATGATTAGAAAATCAAAGAAAAAGGATTATTTATTTCAGAGAAAAAGGCAAAAGAGCGGAGGATTTAATACCCTGTTGAACCGCCTCTAGAGTGAATGCAGGATACGATACAATCGGGCATTGAGGCATACGAGTTCTGTATGATGTTTTGAGACATTTCGTTCTAATTTTGCAGTAACCTTGCCTCTAGTTCGTTCAAATTTTTCGAATACCCAACTCGCTTTCCCAAATGATCCCAGATATGCTCGATTGGAGACAAATCTGAGGATCGGGCAGGCCAAGGAAGGGTAGTAACAGTGCGGAGACAGTCTTGTGACACCCTTGCCGTGTGAGGCCGAGCATTGTCTTGTTGAAAAATGTCTACTGGATGCTGTTGCATGAGGGGCAACACATGTGGTTGCAGGATGTCATGGGCATACCGTTGGGCTGTCATGGTGCCACGGATCAATACTTGGGGTGACCGTGTTTTGTCACCAATGGCACCACATAACATCACAACAGCTGTGAGAGTGATGTGTCGCTGTACAGCAAAGTCAGGATTGAGCGAACGAACACTCCACACACGGAGATTGGAAATCTCGATTTCTTCGCTAATGACGATTGGTTCCATTCCTCTGGAATCCAGTTTCCTCGTGCGTGACACCGCTCCAAACGAAAGAGTCGATGGGCGAGTGTCTAGGGCAGCACACGTAATGGTCACTGCGATCCCAAATGCCCTTCAGCCAGGTGGCTTCGTATGGTTCGGGAAGACACAGGGGCCTCTAGTAAAGGTGCTACCTGTGCCTGGTTGGCGGCTGATAAAACAGGTAGCTGTGCGCGTACATTTCTTACTTATGTTTCGGTCTACACGACGACCAGTTTGTCGAGGGCTTCCTGAGCCTGGTCTTCGTGTAAATGACATCTCTCGGATTCCACTGGTCCCAACACCTCCTCACAACACAATCAGAGCGGCCAAATTGACTAGCTACTTGCCTTAGATGACCACCCAGCTTCCATCATGCAGATGATTCTCCCTCTCTCAAACTGTGACTGCTGCTCATATCGTCTTTGAAAACGGCGTAATGACATATCTACTTCATTTCTTCCTTTTTAAACGATTCAGCACACTCAAACAAGCTTTGGTTGCCTGTTTTATACTCCAAGGAGAATGACGTTAAACGCCCTCTACCGGCTATACTTAATGCTCAATCAAGCTGCTTTTCTAATAATTTGCATATCTCTCAGATATGTACCTTCATGCCAAGTTTCGTTACGATCCCGCAATTATTTATTGGGGCGCTATTTTTTTTGTCCGTGAGTATATAACAAAATGCCTTAATTAATATTTTATATAATTTTTTATTATACTTCATTTGTTTTTCTTTACTTACATCTCACAATTAGGTTCAAATTAAGTGATTACACATTTTAATTTTTTTTTATTTTTCTTGCTTGCCTTTTTACGGAGCGTAAAATTTAGGTGACATCATTTTTCCAAATTGACTCAAACAATGCTAAACCAGCAAAGTTTTTGTTAAATTTAGGACCGCGATTATATAATAGCATGGATATTTAAGGATCATGTGAGTGAAAAAACTCACTGTAAAATGATGCAGCTTACGGTAACAGTGCCTAATGATGTGAAGCAGGGTGCTCATATAGGTGTTTTTAAAATGATGATGTTCTGCAAATAGAAACATTATCGATGACTGTTATGGATAGAAAAGAACAAGTGTTGTACCATTTTGGAATCTCAACTAAATGGGTCATCCTTTGAGAAACTTACATGGAGTTGTGTGTGATACTTTTCTTTTTTATGGAGAGTCAAAATCGAGTGAAAGGATTTTTTCAAAATTTGAAATGATTTTTGATCTTTAACTAAGCCAGATACATTTTTTCCGACTTGTGACTGTGCCTAATAGTACGGCTGTGTAGGATACTGTTAGTGAAAAACTCATCGTAGAATAGCGAAATTTGTAATCGCAGTTGTTAATAATGTTATGGAGGTTGTCAATTTTCCAAATTAGGAAAAATATTCTCGTTTTCACTTAATCAAGTGATAAGAATTTTTTAACTTTTTCCAGAACACATATGATCCGTTCTTTCATCTTGTGGTCGTTTAACATTGAGTTTCAGGACACCCTGTGCGTAAAGTATACTATATGTTATAATGCCACAGAGCATTATGGCACATTTTCATGCATTATAGTTTTCCATAATTCTGGTGTACTTATTACCACGTCATCTTGAAGTTCATTTATTGCTGCTGTAGTTACTATCTAGAAGTGTGACTTTTTGAAGAGCAAGATCTTTTGCCATTCCCTTATATATGTAGCTCTAACTGTCATCACAGTGCTGCTAGAGCATGTAGTAGCTAATGGGTGAAATAAGTATAAGGTGTTGTATTGTAATCGCGTTAATTGTCAGGTTGACATAGAAAAACCCTGCTCAACAGAAGTGGACTACAGCCCCATCAGCTTTCTATGGCATTTGCGTAGGTCAAAGAAAATTTGATATCTGGTTTCACTGAAGTCCCTTAAAAGTGGACTATTATCTTCATCGAGCTATTTTCATCATAGGTCAATGCAGTATGAGCGTTTGTAGGGGGCTGTCCACTGCTATACAACAGATGAACCAAACTTTTTTCTTCTTAGTCCAAATCGCGTAATCCTAATAAGGTTTTCTATTTATACTAGAACTACCTCCATTGGAGGGAAATTGACATCTTTGCTACGACTAGTTATAAGCAGCGGTAAGAAAAAAAATCACTGATTTATTTTATCGCCTGACATTGAAAGTATTTCTTCATATCGCGCCAATTGCGAGTGTAGGAAATGTTATTCTGTCCACACATATACAATAAATCTGTGAGATCGTTCTTTTCTGCCCCATCTCTTAAATACGATATTCTAAATTATCTATATTTTCATTCATGGCACATTTGTAAAACATAACAATTTTTATTTGTATTAAGTTACTTTCAGTTTTAATTATAAACGTAAAAACATAAGAAGGCCAGTGGATAAGTGGTAGCGTATTGCGCTTCCAAGCCACAGGTTCGGGGTTCAAACCTTTCATGTCTTCAATGGGTCGATAAATGATCACATAGCTTGATTAAAAACAAAATACTGAGGTTTTCGCGTCAGACTAGCCACCTGATCGTAACATCTGCTCATGCACCTCAGGTCCCAATGTCATGAAATATGAGTTGGGCGCAGTATGCTTTCGTTCTCATGGACTGTTGCGCCACTGAGTTTAGTTTGTATAAACAAAAATGGAATTTATATTAATTTTTTTAGAATACAAATAAAAGTAAAATGTGCTTACTTTAAATGTACATAAAATGAATTTTTCTAATTAAGTATTACTTATAATTTTATATTCTCAATAATATATCATTACTGTAAGAGATTATATAATATTTATAGTGCATCTTTAGATGCTGAAATATATTTATTCCTCTCACATGAAAGAGTTACCACAATGAACTGTAAACGTTCATGATCACTGCTCGAACACTTATTACATTTATATTATACATACAAATTTATTTGCATTACAGCTATTTATTGATATAAAGTAGTTTAATCCATGATTGGAGTAATTAATAACATGTAATCATTACTTCTATTTCCAATATTGCTTCAGAGAGGGCGTTTTAGATGTACATACCGACCTGTACCTCTTAAAACCATTTGCATTTAATATGTTTGTATGTCAGTTCTACATCCTTATAATTAATGGATCAAATGGTATCTATATGTTAATCAAATTCAAACAGAGAATTATTATATCACATCAACACAGTGATAATTTACATCTGCTTATGGAATTTATCAAGAGGCTTTAATTAAAATTATTACAACATGATTTTTATTTTGTTATTTAGAGTGGTTTATTTTTTGTATATCTTACCGTTAAACTGCATAATTCAGTTATTTCATAGAAAAACACGGTATTTCATGAAAAAACTGTACAAGTAAGTTAAAGTATATAATGGATGATAATTTCATATTTTATATAATTATTTCATAAATTAACTAGTTGTGCCATGAAATACGTAATGCTAGAGCGTTAAAATTACAAATAAACAATTTCAAATTTATTTTATAAATTAATCGATCCTAAATAGCAAAAATTTCTTGAAAAATATATTTTATCATTTTTGCGTTTGATTAATTGACAAATAATAAGAAAACACAGAAGAAATTTGTTTTTGTTCATATAGCTAACATTAGTTAAACAGAAAGGGAAAAAATAATATGTTGCACAGAAATAGCTATATGTTAAATATTACCAAAAAATTACATTCTGAAGAAAAACTTGCTTCTCTCACATATAAAAACATTGTATAAGCTTTTTCATACAAAAGTAAAAGAGAATATTACTTTAAATATTACGAGACACCTTAATTTTACTTTCCATTATTTATTAGACTGCTATTTGAATTGCATTACATATCATTTTTGAAACAAATACACTTTTACTAATACCACATTTGTTTTAATACGATCGCTTTTTAAATCCTTGCCCAGTGCCAACAACTTTGAGTTGTTACAACAGATAAAAGCGTTATGTCATTATTCGGAACTTATTCAACGGAAATAAATTTTCGTACACAAAAACTGAATTAAAATATAGAGTACGATTGTTTTATTGGACAATCTCTCGTTCCTAATGGGAAAAATCTTTTCTAAAACCTGCAAAAGGCTGTTGAGTTCAAGAAGAAGAACACATTTGCTATACAAACTGTTCAGAGTTTCGAGTGCCGTATTTCAAACTTTAACGAACAAGTAATTGTTACTCTATAGAATACCTAGTTAAATAGTAGGATTGAATACTTTTATGTACTTTAACTGACTTTTCTAGTTATTTCCTGAAATACCTAGTTATTCTATGAAATAACGGATTTCCTACTTTAACGGTAAGATATACATGGAAATAACGGATCTTTGAAAATTAGTCCATTAGAGAGACTAGTTTGTAAGAATAATCAAAAATGCCTAAAACAAGCCAATATCTGTTTAATTTTCATTTTTCCAATCATCCCGATTGTTTGAAATAATACTTTTAATTGAAAATTCATCCAATTTAGGATAAACTTCGGGATTTATTTGTACTAAATTAAGAACACTTTTAATAAATACTAGTGACTCCCACGTGTATGTCTTGCATTGCAAATTTTTTTCAAAGAAAAACTGAGGCGGAGGCATCTGATAGGTTGCATAGACGGTTTTATAGATGTCATAGAGAATGCCAGTTGTGACGGATGTAAGATAGCAACATAGACTAGATTATTTTTCTACTAACATTTATACTTTTATAAATGAATGACTGAGAATATAAATACTTGTTTTTGCAATTTGTATTAGCTTAAAAGTTAGAAAGGAAAACTAATATAATACTTATCCTATTACGTACAGGTATCTTACTGAAAATACATATTACTTAAAAGAAACACATTTAAAATTTAATAATTTGTACGGCTTATAATTAAGATCGTATTGTAACTTAAATTTCAAAGTACATCAGTACTGTATTCAATGCCCATTTATTGTATGTAGCCGTTGATTAAAATTCTGATTGATAATTGGATAGCAAATATTGAAAGTTTGAGAAGCACTGGCTTAGTGAGAATATAAGAGTTGACTGATTGATCCGCTAAATCAATATTAGAAAAAAAATATCACGTGATTTTTTTTTCTGTAAAGAATGCAAAATAAAATACTTTATATCGTTTTTAAAACCATATCATACATTTCATCGCCATTTAAAGGGATTAGCTGAAAATGCATAATTAAGGAGAAAAAATGTGATGAAGAGTATGGAGGATGAGATTCTTCATTAGAAATTTCATATTCAAGAGGCAGAGATTATATTTTTGGCAACATAAAAATAAAATATTTACAAAAAAATAAATCCTAACTCAGAGAAAATTCAGCATCAGACAGATTTTATTTCGGTTGTCAGTGTGTTCGTTGTGTTTGATATCTATTGAAAGATACTCTCTTACTTTTATTTACCAATGACAAGGAAAAAGCGTTTTGTCCAGAAAATGCAATAGATGAGAAATTTTCCCGATTCTGAAGAGAACTTTTTTCCATCTACGGGAACCATTTCTCAGTGTACATATTGTGAGTAATAGATTTTCTTTAGATCATCTTAAAAAATATCGGCTTTTGTTAAGCTGTGTTATCCAATTCTTTCTGTAAGTTCCGAATAAGCTTCCTGAAAGTATTTTCATCACTGGAATTGATCTGAAGATGAACTTTTGCTTACTTGTTTGGACAATTAAGTTTTGCGGGGTTTTTTTAGCTTCCTAAATTTTTCTTCACATTTATTTATCCCCCCCCCCTAGTAAAATTACTTTTAGATGAATAGAACAATCAGGGAGGAATCTGATGCTAAATGTTCACTCAGAGCTAAATACGTTTACCCTTACTTTATCGCATTAAAATATAGATTTCGGTAATAATTATCCTTGTAATCTTATGTTTTCTAGAATCTCCTGAACACATCAAACCATTAAGTGCCAGTATGTTACTTATTAATTTTTCACATCGTAGAACGTAAAAGTTTTCCATTTAATTAATAAAAACCACAGATGAGAAGGAATTTAATTGATATTAATATTGTAAATTATATATCATTGAAAAATGGAAAACTGCATAAAATAAGTAAAAAAACTGTGTGTGTCGGCTCCGACGCACGACTGGAGTTTACACTTTAATTACTGTTATATTTGATTATATATAATAGTAGGGCAAAAATAAATGCATATCTCATATAATACTAAATGCATGCATTCATTTTCTTTATTCTGTTCACATTTTTCATATTGATTCGGTAAAATAATATACCTCAGTAATGTTACATAAATATATGTAACTCATAGTACATGTGTACATTGTTAAGAAGGTTTATTTAATTCACTATTAATATCACTTTGAATAATTAGTACATTAATACTCTCGTCATTATTAATCACTGTGACAAAATGCTTGTGGCAACTAAAGTATGATACGCCAACGTCGGTAGATACGTGATTTACTGAATCGTGGAAACATCGCATCAGTGGTTGCACCATACCTAGTCGTCCTCATTGCGTCTCATTGGTGGCATTCAACAGCCACCCAAGTATGAGTGGAAGTACATGATACTGTTTCTTCAGTAACTTAGAATCACCTTCCGTATGTGCTAAAGCTCACATTCATTATACATATATATATATATATATATATATATATATACGTTTCAATATTTGGTTCATTCAATTGTTTCTTTCCATACCTCACAAATAAAGAGAATAATTAGCAAACGGAGAACATTTTTATGGAAAAATGGAAATGCATCTGATGTAAAATGTGTATTATAAAAACGCATATATTCATTATTTTAGGATAATAATTTCCATCTGAGATTTTAAAGTATAAAATTAACTATTAATATTCATTTTCTAATTTCTCGTCACAACCATTTGCTTGAAAAATGGTACTAAAACAAAAATCTATATCATTGAAAGCATTACAGGTCAAATATTCTAAAAAGGACAAGTATTAATGTAATTTTTTAGAGAAAATATAAGGCTATGTTTCACAATAAAGAGTAATAATTATTATTTTGAATAATAGATTTAAATCGATCAATTTTTCTTTAAAGTTATGCTTATTGAACGAAATATATCTGTGAATTCAATTTTGCATATTATGTCATTAACGTGTATTTCTAAATGTACATCTAAATATTATTTAAGTAAACTAAAAGTTTTACGAAGGATAACTTTTAATATTGATAAAATTTTGGATGAGTTTCAAAATTCTACTTTGTGCTTCATTATATTTTAGGAAAACATACAAAAACGACATTACCATGTAATGTAAATGACTATTCATATTATTATTATAAACTTATTTAAATTAGTGCTAAATGAGTAAAAACGATGAAGAATTTTACAAATATTACAGAAATGTTTGTTTTATTAACAGATAAAGTGAATGAACTTGTAGAATTGAAGAAAAGAAAAATAAATTTTTCACGCACATTTTTTTATTGGCCAAATTTGGTGATTTTTATTTATTATAGTGTACCTCTTCTTTCAGTATAACCAGTGGATGTTATTTTTACTACCAAGTTAAGGTAGAAGGGAGTATAATTCATTACTCGTGAAAAATTCGCTTGGCTCGAAAAGCGGTTTTTGATGCCAAATGACACCAGTTGACAAAATGACAATAAACGTAGTTTGCGATTTTTTTTAATTTTAATTTTTAGGGCCTTATTTGAAAGATATACTTTCCAATTTTCACTCATAAATAATCACCAACGGTTACTTTTAAACAAAAAGGCAAAAAAAATAGTAAATGAATTCTTTTTAAAAGGGTATTATTTGAAGAACACACAATTTTTTTAAAATACGTTATTTTAAGCAACTTTTTGATTTTTGAACAAACACGGATGTTAATATTTGACACACGGAAGAAAAGTTTCATGGTATTGTTTTTATGACTGAAAAAGTTATTAATTGTTTAATTAAAATTTTGAGTATTTTTTTAAAAAATCGTAAGAAAAAATTCTTTGGTATTTTATATTTCAAAATCTTTGATTCTAAAAGACCAAAGTATGAACTTTTTTACTACAGAATTTCGATGCATTACAAGAAAAAGAAATCCGTACAGAACGCTTGAAAAATTATTTTCATAAAAACTCATCAATATTGACTTATTTTTGGAAAAGTTGTAAAAAATGCAAAATACTGTTATTTTATGGAAAAAAAATTACCGTATTATAGTAAAATAAATGATCTTTCCGATTCTGTAATTATTTTTGTCTGATATTGGTAAGAAGAGGAGGATGGCAATTTTAAAGACGATGAAAAAGTAGGAACTCTTTCTTTTTCCTTCCGAAGGCGATTTGGCACATGCGCAGAATACATCGTAACAATTTTTTGTTCACGTTTGTACAAATTTCACTCCTCACATAAACTTTCCACACTGTGGCTTTATATGAAAATCGACTCTTAAGGAGTAAAATCCAATAAAAATGCTTAAGGATTGAAGTATTGATACAATTTTATAGTATATAAAATATAACACAGAAATTACCAGCATGTTCATTATTAAAATTTCTCTTACGTATGAAACCGAATGTAATTTTCTTTTCTTTTGATTTTCAACTTTTGAAATTTTTATATAGCTTATAACATTTAAAATTAAGTACTGAATATATATCTTAAGTTAAGGAAATAATATATTGTTTTGTGTTAAATTGTGTTTTTTTATTGTTCTTTATTATCAGTAAAATATCGAAGTTTTGGATATTTTGCCACCAGCATTCAAAAATCATCTATGTTTAACATAAACCATAGTCAAACCTGTAATTGTGCATAAAAAAATATACAGAAAAGTTCCACCTGATAAGTACTTTAGTCGAAAACTTATATGTTTAGAATATGGTTTTCCAACCTAGGAAAAATTTAAATTTTTGCTTAAATTTGCTGAAACGATACTCAAAAGTATTATATCCAAATAGAGAGTATATAAAATTAAATTAATTTAATTTAAAATTAATATTGTTTTACATGTCAAAAGATATGTACGTTAATCAAAGAATAGTTATAATCTAGCGAAGTTAGATACTGCAATATGCGCATATGTATTGAAATTGGTGATTTGATACCTGCATCATTTTGGGTAATGTGATAGTATAACATCGAGTAATTGGTTGGTATGCATTATTACACTGAGTAATCTTGTAATTAATTATGCCAAAACATATATCATAGAGGATATCTCTTGGTTGTTTTTTTTAGTTTGCATGTTCTTTCGATAGCAATCTGTTGCTTTATTTTTAAAATACTTTGTGTAATTACTATTTATTTACACCATTCATTTCCTTCCTTTCTCAGTGGCTCGACAGATCAGGGTGGGTCTTGGCCTTCTCAAGAAGCCTTTTAAAGGCCAGCATTCTTCCGTTATTTTTCTCCAATTTCTATTTCTCAAAACTATGAGATCTTTTTCTAGGCCATCAATACATCTAAGATTTGGCCTGCTATTTTTCGCGTGCCAATTTTTTGAGCATTGAAGACATTTTTAGTGGTGCGGTACAATATTCTTTTGATGTATTTTTAACAAACGTCATAAGAAAATTACACATAAAATAAGTGCGCGTATGTAGACTTGAGTGAAGTAATATTTTTGAATTCGGATTAGCTTTTTATAGTATATATATATATCCATGAGATATCCATAAAATAAAATTCTTGTAAAAGGTGAATACTAAAATATATTAAAAGCTTTATGTAAGATTTTCATATCAAGTGAAGAATATAATATAAATAAACACAATTTGCTAATCTGAATTTAATCCGATTACATTTTCTCATTTCTATGTCGAGAATAGCAATTTTAGGAAAGGCATGTCTTCAGAAAGCAGTATATGAGAATGAAAAAAAAAATATAACTTTTCAGGCAGCGGCAGTTTATGTACTTTACGAATGTGTGATGCATTGTTATCTTGTTAAAGATTAAAATAAATTGAGATTTAATAACTTGAGATTAGTTAGAATGGAATGCATTTTAATTTTTTGATTTAGACTTTTTATAAGATATCATACAAAACGTAGATCTGTAATTCTGTATTTGTGCAGATAAAGTTAAGTAAAAAGTAAATTTAAAATCAGATTTAGAGATTTAAATATATCAACATTCAGATATTTTATTATATCAATATATATAGATTTAAAACAAGTTCATTATCTGTATCACAAATGTAAGATATTCAAAAATTTGAAGGATCATAGAGCTGTTCAAGTAACAATGTTCAAAAGATAGAGTGATGTTTTTTTATGGAAACTTAAATTTTTAGAAAAAAAGTTATTTATAATTAGTACTACATAAGAAAATTTATAACTTTTTAAATCTAAATGTGAATAATGAAAACAGTGCTATATATTCCTCCTCAAATAAATAACATTGCAGAGAAACATAATGTTGCTAGAAAAATTAACATAGAGGGAACATTTCAGTTGAATGTAAAAATAATTCAGAAGTTTAACAGCAATTAAGATTTAAGGTAATTTATAAATTAATAATTTTTAGTCTTTCTTTTTAATGCACATTTTAAAACTTTAAGAAATAGAGAATTTCCTCAAAAAATTTAATCTAAATAATACATATACATAAAAATTTAATCTAAATAATACATATACATAAAAATTTAATCTAAATAATACATATACATAAAAATTTAATCTAAATAATACATATACATAAAAATGTAATCTAAATAATACATATACATAAAAATTTAATCTAATTAATACATATATAATTTTAAATAAATGTCCCTATGAATTTTAAACACATTAATACATAACAGACCATTTTAATACTTTATAAAATATTTCAACGCGTATAGTACTGTACATTATATGGATTTCCTTTCGAAAATGTATGAACATTTCTTATTAGTAATATGTAAACTCATCAATCATCATACATTAAAATAAAAGTGAAAAATAAAAATATTATTCTGCCTTTTTTTAAATTTTATATTAAATTCTCAATATAGTGGGTAAAGTTTCAATGCTTCTATTTTCGAGCCTTTACCCTTATTAATTTTATTTTATCCAGTTTCATAGTCATTTTGGATGAGGTCAAAATGCTAAAGTCAACATATTTCTTGTATAAACCTTATTTTATGCTAAGAAATATCTCGATTCAAAATTTATGTTAAAAAAATAAGGGAGTTTTCGGTAAAATGTATTCAATTTTCTTTTATCTATCCTTCCTCAACACTTAAACTCCTTTGAATAATTCATGTTGAAATGAAATTTGTAAGACATTTTAAATGGAATAATTTTTTGAATTTTCACTACACAATCAATTGAGTTATTATTTATAGTAACTAAAACTGTTTATCTAATATGGAATAGTGAATTTATATAGGAATATTGCAACTATATATTATGTTTTGTTTAGGAGTTGGAAACTGGTTTTATCGTAGTTTTTTGTTAATTTGTTGTTCATTTCAATTCCATTTGAAATTTAGAGGCAACATACGATAGATTAAAAATATTTGAACTCTACGAACTTTTTAAATATTTTCACTAATAGTTAAATGCAATAAGCAGGATTTTAAAATGAATAGAAGATTTGTAGACACAAATAAAGAGTGTGTAGAAATAAAATACTATTAGGTATTAAAAATATTGCTCTTCTGGAAGAATCAAAAAGTTTTGCTTTAATGGTCAAAAATCACGTATTTTTTAAGTTCCCTATTGAATTTTTAATGAAGCAACGAAGCAACGCCAATATTATATTATCTTATATATAAGTTATCATATAGCTTATAGACAATATACAAAATTAAACAATACATTTGTAATTCAAAATGAAAGCAGCTATCAATATATATATATATATGTAAATAAAATATTCAAATCAACACAATATCTTAATGAAGAATTAAATCTAAATTTAAAATCTGTTCGTCAATTAATAAAAGCTGTGGTATGAATCAGTAACAAAATATCGTAGAATCACCAATGCAGTTTATACCAATAAATGCGAAACATTTTCAAATATTTAACTTCCTATTTGAACAAATGATTGGCAGAAAACATTATGCGAGAATTCATTAATCATTTTCTATTTTTTTGCTCACATTTTATTGTTAAAAAATTACAACCTTTACACTGTTTTCATACATAGATTTATGATATCAGTTTGAATGAAAGAAATGTTTCTGATAACCAACAGAATATTAGAAATAGGTTCTTAATATCTGATGAAAAATTCACTAGAAAATGGCTTAATCATTGTTTAACGTTTGGGTTGGGTATATATAATTAACATAAATTATATACTTTAATTAAAATTCCTATCAATTTATATTATACCTCTACTAAGATTTTAGCAGCATGCATTCTACTGGAATTATTATAAGTTATGTTTCCCGCCAATTAAAATGAGTTTACTGTTTTCAGTCTTTTAGATTCATTTGATCTCTTATACAATGTAGGAACAAAATATTCATCAAAGCTGATTGGTTTTGTAATTTACCTTTGAAAGTTAAATATTACACAATAAACTTAAATAAGGAAAAGTATTTATAGAAATATAACATGTTTCTGCTATATACACATAGCATTAATTTGTACTATTTTGTTTTTCAGTTTCCTCTTATTTCTGTGATTTTGAATATTAAGTTATATATTATATAAATCGCAATGGAATCATATTACCCAAGATAAAATGTTTTTGCTTCATTAAAATTTGAAATAAACAAAAACTGAGGCTTTTTTTTAAAAATAGAATTTAAGTGTTTCTTTATGCTGCATAAATGTCTAAATAGATTATGAAGTTTAACTTAACACATTTCGTACCCCATTGTTTACTTCACTTTTCAAACTATAAGCTTACGATTCAGAAAAATTTCAATTAACTTTTCTCTATTTTACTTATTCAATTTTCTTCTAAATTAAAAATAACACAACTACTTTTATATTTATTAAACTTCTGTGCCATTCAAGGAAATCGAGATTAATGCATTTTCTATAATATATACCATTATGTACATAATACTGTACAACAGCATTCTTATTAATTTAATTTTACGTAAATTTAAAAAAAATGATTTAAAGAAATATTAGTCTTAAAAAGTTATCGCCAAGGTGCGCATTTCATAAAGAGTAGATGACAGGCAATTTTTTTCGATGACTTCACGAATTACATTGGGATTTTATCTAATTTTTAGCACAAAATTGGGCTCATATGAACGAATTGAGACATTTACATTTGTATTGTAATAAAAACTACAATAGTAATGATAATAATTATTATTATAATTTTTAATTCAGCAATAATTGATAATAGATTATGTTTCTTTGAAATATTTCTAAGACTTGTTTTTGATTTTATTTAGTTTTTAGTCTGTTTCTCCAATTAATTGAAGGACATCAAAATGCGTAATATTACGCTATTTTTATATTGCACAGAAGGAAATATAATAAAGGAAATTATAGATTTTTAAAATAACATCTCCTCTCAAATGTTTTTAAAAATATGTTTCCAAATGTATACTCTATAACGTCTTATAAAAGCATCTCTAAAAACTTATGCTGCATGTACGTCCCACAGAAATTCATCTGCAAAAATTAAATCTTGAAATGTGACAGGACATCTAAGACCTTCCAAAATAAGAATATATCTCTTTCATTGTGAGTCTTCATAATGTTTCAATATTATTTTCAAAGTAAATTTCTATTTTTTTTAAAAATAGAAATAAATGTTTGAAAAGCTAAACACTCACAAATAATGCAAAATAGTTGTTTGTAACAAGATCCGTGAGATATGAAAGGATAAGAAACTAAGTTTTAAAATGCTTCTTAAATTGATACTTTATAAATAATAAGTTTTCGATCATAAATGTATTTTTAAATTTTCATGTAATGATAAGTTATTACATTAAATCGAATTATTTTAAGAAAAACGGAAACATTTCTAATTACAAATGATATTCTTTGAGGTTAATTAAATTCCTATCCACTTATCTGTAAAATAGAAAAGGAATGTGTGTGTGAATAAATACCTACAAGTTCCAACAGATGTAATTAAAGAAAGGAAGAGAGTGAGTTAAACACTGTCTACCGTCTGAAAACATGTGGGGTAAAACCGGATTAAAAAAAGAAACAAAATCTACCAATTACGAAAATAATAGCAGCAATTATTTTAAACCATTACATGAGGCTAGTAATTTCATTTAGTACATTTCGTTTAACTTTAGTAAGATCATTAAATGCCTTATGACAAAAATCGAGTTTGTACGGGAAGTTCTACTTCTTAAACAAATTTAATTCTTTTCTTAGTTCATTAAAAGCAATGTGACGGTCAAAAAAAGAAAAGTGCACCCTTCAAGTTTATTAGTTTTATTACTTAACGACTGAAAATTAGCTTACTGCTTACAGTGTCCATGTTTCCTAAATGAGCGTAATTTGCTTTTAGAAAGTAGAGTTGTGTTTGAATCTTGTGAGAAAGGATATTTTCATTGCTGTAGTGTAAAAACAAGAAACCAACAAATTGATGGATAATTTCACCGAAATGTAAGTGGATGTAAAAACTTAAATTTAAGGAAAAAAGTTGATTTTTAGGTTTTTAAATTAATAAAGGTTTACTATGCATTATTCCCTTGTTCGATAAAGTGCTATGAAGTACGATTACTGTAGCATTTATTACAAGCTGATTTCAGGCGGAACAAGGGATTATATGTTCTAATGAGAATAGTACAATAAATTAAGCATGTTAGATGAAATGTAATGTAAATTATCCTTATTTATTTATGAATATGAATCATTAAGTGTTGAAGGATACTGGTGATAAAATGTTCATGCTATTTAATATAAAATAACTATTTATTTTGAGTAAAATTGTTAGATCAAGTAAAGTAGTGAATTTATCTAAAGGAAACTGCTTTTTTTACATGAAATTAATAAAATGAAAATATAAAGTTAAAGATCAATTATATAAAAAGGTGTTTCTCTTCATATTTAGATTACTTTTTAATGGGAAAAAACTTATATTTGTTCATAATTTTCAGTATATATGACTCTAAATATTTTAATATAAAAACAAATGCTTATGAAAGTAAATGAAAAATACCCAAATATGTGCATAAAAATGGAGATTGAACAGTTGAAAGAAATTGTAATGGGTTCTATTCGCTCTTCTAGCTAATCCTTTAGATAAAATAAATGTGATGATGTGCTTATATGATGACAAAATGCCCAAATATATGCATAAAAATGGAGATTGAAAACTTGAAAGAAACTATGATGTTGTTGTTTCTCATCCCACTTGACCGACAGAAACATCTAGATCATGTCCATGAACACGTGCGTTTTTAAACAATGAAGAACTGTAGCTGGACTTGAGAGCAGATGGCTCTTATGGCAGCCAATACAAGCCAAGATGTGGGGAGGAGTGGTTTGGGTCGCATTGCAATACGGAGATGGAGGGTAAATTTTAAGACCATCCACATGTGATTGAGCTCGAGTATGTCCACTGCAAAGCCTAGCAAGAGTAGTTTCATCTCGATACTGCTTGTCCCAAGCGAAGCAGCACCAGGGCGATTTCCTTCATACCATTCATGTACGTGGACCTGCCTCCAAGAGGAACTGAAATGAAAGAAATTGTATCGGATTATATTTGCTATTCTGGCTAATCCTTTAGATAAAATATTTTTGATGCAGTTTATATGATTATAAAATATCTTTCTATAAAGGAACATGGATTTATGTTAATAATACTTCTTTTTAAAACCAAGTGAAGACGGTAGTTGATGATGGCGATTGTTGTGATGTGGAGACTAAGACGTTAGTCAGAGAAGCTAATATTGGAATCGTAGTAGTTCAAGATGAAGGAATACGATGGGATTTTCAAGGACTAGTATTATTGCTGAGTATCATTCATTGCTGAGAAATATAGGATTAAGATGTTTGGATATTTAAATTATTATTTAATCTTATGTGCTGCCCATAGCATAGATTTAATTTAGATAGTAAGTAGAAAATCATAATAAAGTACATTTTTCATTTACACACACACTACATCCTAGTTTTAACAATAGTAATGTTTTTGTTTTATAAAAAGGAATTTAAGATCTAAGAATATGAAATATCATAAATTTTAATAATTTTGTCAATTATGATTATAAAATGCAAAGGAAGAACTTTGAGTACAAAAGTTTGAAAATTTTTAAGAAATGAAATCAAATACACAGCGTTTAGATTATTTTTGTTTAATGATTAAATATACTTATATTCTTGCTGAACATGTAAAAAGAAGTTAAAAACTGAAGACATTATCAGAATGTTATTTCCATATATTTATAAATATCTACATTCATTTTCAAAATTCCAAATGTTTTACTAAAATATTTATTAAGAATTAAAATATCTTGGAATGATTATATTTAAAATAATTTGAAAAGGCTGTATGTATATTCAAAAACTGCTTACATCAAAAAGTGTAAGATGTAAATTTTATCTGATGTCATATTTTCCTCGTACGTGCACCTCATTAAATTTATTGTAAACGATCATAATTCAGATAACTTTACAATAGTTAAATGTATTTTAAAAATTATATCAATTTCTTCATCTTAAATACGAAGAAAAACAAAGAATATTCCTACTTTTTAAGTATAACATTCATATGAAAGAGATTTACAAAAAATATGGCGTTGAAGTCATATTTTCGTAGTGATCGCGTTTTTAAACAACATGCATGATATATAACATGCAGTAAATAATGAAAACAATTTACAAGTAGTTTGAATAATAATAGAAACAAGTTATTTCAATGATGAGATATTCGAATTTGATTATATTTCTAAATCTTATACATTAAAACATAGGATTAAAGAAATGCTCCAAAAATATATCAAATAAACAAAAATTATGTTTTGGCACAGTACTCAGACTACTGTTGGATAAAATTTTAGAATTTCTGTTGTTTACTTTCCCGAAGCATTCCATTGGGACTCATAACTGCATTTAAATGGGAAAGCTGTTTCTGAATATAATATCTGAACTATATTCTACGTATAAGAATTATCTCGGAAGAAGAATTTGCCCCGTGAATAGCTATGATTAAATGTTATATTTAAAAACTGTTAACTTTGCTATCAAACTCCACTAAAGGCTTTGGCTACGTTCTCAAGCAACATTTATGTAAGAATGCAAAACTAATAACTGACTGAAGCCTTATTTTGCCTTCGTATATTACAATTTATTCAAATTCATGTACACGATTTATTGTCAAGTCAAATTACATTTACTCTTGTAAGCATAGCTATGATTCAGGAGATCTTAATTGTACATGTCAGACGCAGCATAAATAAATATATGTCAAAGTTCATAACTATTCATAAACATGATATACAGGTGGTTATCAAAAAATACTGGAAATATCTTAGATTTTCAAAGAATCATTTATTAGTATGGTGTAGGGCCACCTTTGGAATGTAATATAGATTGAATCCAACTACGAACCGATTAATACAAGTGTGAGTAGTGTTTAGATGAATATTGTATCATTCCTCATAAAAATATTGGAAAAGTTCTGGGAGAGTGTTGTTGGAGGACTCGTATTCGTATTGATCACTCTAAAATACGCCTTATGTGTTAAATTATATTGAAGTTGGTTGATTGTGAAGGCCGAGGTAAATGTTTAACTTGATCCTCACATGTTAATCAAACCATTATTGGACCAGGCCTGCTTCCTGGAGAAGGGGATTAAAATTCTGGAATATTCCATCTCCTACAAGAAACAAAATTTGTAATATAGGATGGAACTGCTCAAATAAAATTTATCTGTACTTATCCCAAATGATCTTTTCTTTCAGGGTTATGATTTATAAAACAGAAATCCATGACACGTCTTCCAATGCCATTACAGATCTTCTTCCGTGTTTGACAGTACGAAGGAGGAATCATGTCCATACGCTTGTTCAGATGTCCTCCAAACGTGCATCCGTTTTATTGTAGGAAACAGTGTGAAAGACGATTCATAAGGCCATATTACTTTCTTGTACTTATCAATCGATACGTTTTTGTGAGAGTGACACCACAGCAGATGACGTTTGGCATTAATATCTGTGACAAGTAGCTTGGGAATAGCTGCAATGCCGTAAATATTATTTTTATGAATGTTCCGTCTGACTGTAATAATTGACGTATGAGAAGCTAGATGCTGACTGAGCTCTGCCGTTAAATTCGATGCAGTTGTTAACTTTTTAGACATTACAATCTGCTTCAATACCCAACGGTCTATTTCACTGAGTTTCTCTTTTTGTCCAATATTTTGCTTTGCCGAGCTTGCCTTCCCACACTGTGGGTGTCCTGTCATTGAATTTAGACACCATAGTGCTAGAAGAGCTCTAAACTTGTAATGCTTGATTACGCTGGCTCCAGCTAGACGGGCTCATACAACTGGGCCTCTTTAAAAGTCTAAGAGAGGTCGGACATTTTACGCTTTTGGAAAAAAATCCATGACTTAAAATACATCAATTAAATTACCGCATATAACCGCATATGTATATATATGTATATATATATATATATATATGTATATATATATATAATATATATATATATATATAAGTATATATATACATATATATAAGTATATATATACATATATATATGTATATATATATAATGATGGTGACGGATTTAGTAAAGATTACGGCAAATTTAGTAAAGGATTTTTCACATCGTGGCCGGTGTTGGTTTTTACGTATAAGGTTACTATTTATGATGGTTGATGATGCCTTTTCATTATTATGGAGGAGGCAGTCTTGGAAAAGTTATTCTTCTTTATTAAACACTTAACTTGAAGACACATAGATGGACGTACTCACAAATTGACATACACACACAACACAATACACAAACACTAGCTGCGGCCGACTACATGATGCGAACAGGAGACAAGAGAGCGCGTAACCGTCTGCTCCGAGTTTTTAAACTGGCGGTGAAGGTCGTACGACTCTTTTGTAACAGGAGTCGTGATTGGATGCAAATGCGCACGAGAAATTAGATTAGGATTAAGATAATGCACGCGAGCAATTAGATTAGGAATAAGATAATGCGCGCGAGCAATTAGATTAAGATTATAACGGTCTTGTGCGAAAGAACTAGGAAATAATCTAACGGGGTAAAGTTAAAGAGAGTTAGAAGTAGTCTTTATATTCCCCCCTCCGTAAGACGCGTGTATGCGCCAGGGCCCTTGACACACACAAGTATATCTTACAGAGATATTAAATTTTAAAATTTTGAAAAATTTTTTATTAAAAAATTTTTTTCTTCACTCCAACCAGCAGACATAAAAACTCCAACACAGAAATAAAATAATATGAAAACAAATATACACTAGTATAACTGTAAAATATGGGTACCCATAAATAACCTTCAAAATGTATTAAAATTCAAAGTGTAGTAAAGTTCAAAATGCATGGAAGTTCAAGATGTATTAAAGTTCAAAATGTTCACATTTTCTTGAGGGGTTGAAGTAATACTGGTTACCACAATAAACGTTGCATCATAAACATACACTATATCAAAAATAAAAACAATAAACACTTTAAATAGAATGAAAACAAAAATAAGATTCAAAAACATAATTGTAGTATAAAATATTATCAAGGACAAACATCAAAGAAACATCTAAGTTGGTTTTAAAAACAAAATAGTAGACTTCGTCTAAAAGTAAACTTAATAATCTTAGTATGTTAGACATTAAGGAAGAGGAATTTAATTCAAACTCTTCCCTGTTTCCATCACAGAGTACACACTTCTCCAAATCTTTTTTGCCTTTTCTTTTTATTTAATTGACACACATCACAATGTGTAACAAATTTTGATATATCTAAGTTAATATGAGGCCAGTAATATTGAGGAGTAATTAAATTTATCATTTTTTAAGTACTTGGTTGTCCAAATTATTCATGAGCATTTTGCAAAATTTTTCTTCTTAATGAAAAAGGTACAAAAAATTTTTAAACAGATTTTTCTTTTTAAGGACAAATACATCATCAACTTTCTTATATTTAGGATCATTTACATTATCTAAATTTTGATATGTTTTTATCTCATCTAATTCAAGTAGATGTACAGAGTGTTGGATATATTGAGCAATAGGATGTCTCGACAACATGTCAGCTTCAACATTATTAGTCCCTTTTAAATATTTTACTTCATAATCAAACATGCTTAATTTTAAAAACCAACGAAATAACCTATCCCTTAAATTTTTCACATTTTTAAGCCAAACAAGAACAGCATGATCAGTGTGGATTATGAATTTTTTACCATGTAAATAATAATAAAAGTTATCAAGAGCATCTACTATGGCCAAACATTCCAATTCTGTGATACAATAATTTTTTTCATAGTCACGTAAAGTTCTAGAATGATAAGATATTGGATGAAGAGTACCTGAATTATATATATATATATATATATCTGGCTGTTTTAAAACTGCACCAATTGCACTTTGAGAAGCATCACAGAACACATGAAGAGGTAAATTAGAATCATATAAATGTAATACAGGTTTAGTTGCTAATTTATTTTTTAATAATTCAAAGGCCGTTTGACATTCAGCAGTCTAATTCCATTGTTTATCATTCTTTAATAGTTGATTTAAAGGTTCTCTAATTTTAGCATATGAATCAATGAATTTGTTATAAAAATTTACAGGACCAAGAAAACTTTGAAGTTGTTTAACATTTTTAGGGGGCTGTAATTTTTTAATAGTTTTAATATTTTGATTATCTGGTGTAATGCAACCTTCTTTAATTTCATAGCCTGAAAAATTTATTTTATTTTTTGCAAAAACACATTTTGAAAATTTTAGTTTAATGTTTTTCTCCTCACAAATTTTGAAAACTTTTCTTAAATGAGCATAGTGCTCCTCTAAAGAATTTGAAAAAATGACTATATCATCAAAATAGTGACAATCAAACTTTGAACATTTATGTTTAGTTAGAATTTTACGAATAGTGCGATTAAAAAATGCAGGGGCATTTCGAAAACCACAAGGAAGAACTTGAAATTCATATAAACCTTTAGTTGTAATAAAAGCTAATTTTTCTTTATCTTTATCGTGAAGAGGAATGTGCCGGTAACCACTTGCAATGTCCAGAGTAGAAAAAAATTCAGCATTATTTAATTTATCTAGCAGGGAGTCTATTCGAGGTAAGGGTTCTGCATCTGTTTTACAAATTGCATTCAGTTTTCTGTAGTCAATGCATTTTTTGTTTTTTGTTTTTCATCTCTTTTATAAGCCAAAGTAACAGGGGGAGAATAACAACTAGTTGATTCCTTAATTAAACCTGCAGCTAGTAAATTTTGAATTTGTTTATTAATCTCAGCTTTCGAAGTAGCTGATGTTCTGTATGCTCTCTGAGAAATTGGAAGATCTGATGTTAAATTAATTCTAGGGGGTTCCATTCTTATTTTACCAACATCATATTTATTTTTTGAAAAAAAAAACATGGGAGTATTCTGAAATAAGTTGCACCAGGTTAGGAGATAGTTCTTTAACAATCAGAGATGAAAAAATTTCCTCTGAGGTATTGACTAAATCTTCCTGATTAGGTTTATATATAGTTTTGTTTACATTTTCCTGTATGTGTAAAGACATTTGTTTGTTGATTTTGCTAGAATTATTTACAATAATTTGTCCATTTTGTAACAATTGGTTATATTCACAATCAATCATAAATTTGTATTGGCTACACTCTGGTAGTCCTAGGATAATATAAGGTAAACTACTATTAATAATATACAGATTTACATTTCGTTCAATTTGTCCTATTCTTAGAAAAGTTTTGCATAGTTGGTTTAATTGAAAATTGCCATGGGCTCGGTTAATATGTATAGGCCTAGTTCTTTGTTTTGTTAGTTTAAGTTTATTTACAATATCTGCAGATATTAAAGATAAAGTGGATCCAGTGTCAATAATAATATTTACATTATTTTTACCTGTAAAAGGTAAATTGTCCAAGTTAGCTAGGCTTGGCAATGGTGAGACGTGTCCGGACACTGGTAATTGTCAATATGCTGAGCCAGGGGCCTCAGTAGAAAGGCGTTGTCTCTGGTTTGGGATTTGTTGAGTACTAACAGGGTTCCCCGATCTCTGAGAAGCAGTGTTAGTAGCCAACGATGAGTCACAAGTAAATTGGGTTTGTCTTAATTCGGTTTGATTAAAAGGATATTGCTGCTTCCAATGGTAAGCATTGAGAATGCCTTGTCGAGAACAAAGACTACATGGTGTTGGTGGCATTCCATTTTGAAAATGTGTGTGGTCTAAATCCTCGATTGACAAAATTGTGAGCCTGATGATTTGGGAGATGTTGGGGATGCATTCTGTTAAAATTTTGAAAATTAGGTCTAAAAGAGTTATTTTGAGGTCTGAAAGCATTTTGTTTTGGTCTATAACTATTTGGTTCTGGTTTAGTTGCTCGTGTTTTCATTAGGCGTGTAGCTACCAAGAGCCATTCTGTAGGTGAGGTGGGAGGGTTAATGGTCAATAATTTTTTAATATTGGTGGGTATTCCATCAGTGAGTCCTTCCAAAATGAGTTGGGGAGATAGACCTAATTGTCTACCACAATTTAGTTTCTGGTGAAAATATTGCTCTAAATTATTTTTTAGCTGGTGTTGAGAGAAATCTGATGAATTTACTATGTTAGGTTTTAAGAAATTTTCAACAATGATATTACACAGATCATCAAAATTAGAAATATTAAGGCAAGAATTAATATAATGGGTTAGAGCAGAACCTTTAAGGTATTTAGAGATATTAAGAATTTTCCAATCATTGTCTTAATTACTAATTTTGCATGCATTATTAAAATACTGTAACCACGCTTCTATTCTCATTCCATTTTCGGGGTCAAATGCAATTAAAAAGGGTTCACTGGGAATTTGATTAGTATTACTATTTACAACTAAATTGGTTTGATCATTATTTGCCATTATTAAACCAGATCTGGGAATCATATAGAAATTAAAATTTTAAATAATTTTTAAAAATTTTGAAGTACAAAATAAAAATACCAAAAATATTAAATTAAAATATCTACACAAATCAAAATATTTGCAATTACTAATAATCAAATTTCATATATCAAATATGAAAACATTATATTTCTCATTTAAATAACTATTGTTTTATCACACTTCAAAAAAAACTTTGCAATACTATTAAAAAAAGTCTCAAAAAACTATTCATGGAAATCAATTTGTAGAAAAATATATCAATATAAAATATGCAATATAAATTTTGAATAAGTAAAAAGGAAAAAGCAAAATCCAAAAAACGATGATTTTCATTGACTTGCAGAAATCGCGTTATTTTTCCATTTGATGACTTATTTTATTGGTGAACGCGCACCACAATAAACACAGCGATGATTAGCCATTTTTTTCAACTGTGAAGCACAGAAGTAACGGGAATTTCCCCGTACTTGTTATCAGATGAAAGGGGAATACCCTTCCGTGGCCTTCATTCATTCACATTTCATTAGTAGAATTTTCACTTTAAGAATCGAACGAAGATTCTGCAACTTTCCCACATATCCAAGTAGGTTATTTTATCCTGTTGACTATTATAACGATGATGACGGATTTAGTAAAGATTACGACGAATTTAGTAAAGGATTTTTCACATCGTGGCCGGTGTTGGTTTTTACGTATAAGGTTACTATTTATGATGGTTGATTATGCCTTTTCATTATTATAGAGGAGACAGTCTTGGAAAAGTAATTCTTCTTTATTAAACACTTAACATGAAGACACATAGATGGACGTACTCACAAATAGACATACACACACAACACAATACACAAACACTAGCTGCGGCCGACTACATGATGCGAACAGGGGACAAGAGAGCGCGTAACCGTCTGCTCCGAGTTTTTAAACTGGCGGTGAAGGTCGTACGACTCTTTTGTAACAGGAGTAGTGATTGGATGCAAATGCGCGGGAGCAATTAGATTAAGATTAAGATTATGCGGTCGTACAATTAGATTAAGATTACGATTATGCGCGCGAGCAATTAGATTAAGATTATAACGGTCTTGTGCGAAAGAACTAGGAAATAATCTAACGGGTAAAGTTAAAGAGAGTTAGAAGAAGTCATCACACATATATATACATATATATATGTATATATATATATTTATATATATATATTTACATATATATATGCATATATATACATATATATATGTATATATATATTTATATATATACATATATATGCAATACGACGATGTAGTAATGATGGATTTTTTGAATGAAGCTTGCAGTGGCATTCTTGTGGTTAATTAAACTTTTATTATACATCTTGAAAACATTTAAGCAAGACAAGGACGACACATAGATGTACGTAATCACAAATAGACACACACAATACACAAACACTAGATGCGGCAGACTACATGATGACAAAAAGAGAAGAAGCGCGTGTAACCGTGTGTTCAGAGCTTTTATAGTGGCGATGAAGGTCGTACGACTCTTTTATAACAGGAGTCGTGATTGTCTGCAAATGAGCGGGAGCAATTAGATTAAGATTAAGATTATGCGGTCGTACAATTAGATTAAGATTATAACAGTCAGATGCGAAAGAACTAGAAAATAATTCCACGTGGTACAGTTAAGGAGAATTAGAAGTCATTACATATATATATACATATATATATACATATATATATATATATATATATATATATATATATATAAAATTCTCCTGTCACAGTGTTTGTAACCAAACTCCTCCGAAACGGCTGGACCGATTCTAATGAAATTTTGTGCGTATATTCAGTAGGTCTGAGAATAGGATGTAAACTATTTTTCATTCCGATATTGAAATTAGTTTAAAAGATGTTAATTAAAAACCTTGAAACGCGTAATTGTTTTACTCCTGTGTGTTGATTTTTTCGCCGTTTATTTCGCTTGTCGTTTAAAATCGGTTTCGCGCCAGATGTGTGACTATTCTTTGTTCTGCCATCCAAATCGACCTGCTCATGTGTTACAATAGCAAAAAGGGTGTCTACAGCAAATCAAAAATCACCAAATTTGGCGAATAAAAAGTTCCCCCCCCATTTTTTTGAACATATCTTTAAATCAAAAATTCCTATATTGCATGGTATATAAAACAAAAATGTCTAAATATTTGTGAAAAACTTAATCTTTTTTTTACTTCGTTTTCATTATTTCAAATAAGTGACACTAGATAAATGAAACGGCTAGACCGATTCTTTTGAAATTTTGTGCTTACATTCAATAGGAAACAGGTGTTGCTTGGGGACTTGATGTCATACAAATCTATTGATGCAGTTTAAGATACCACCGTAGCTGTAAATTATCCAGTAGAGATTTTGAGCTCATTGGATTTGCCAGGCATGCCACCGCACCATTTACAACTGAAGGTTGGATCTCCGGTTACTTTGCTTCGTAATTTGAACCCACCGTGGCTCTGAAATGGCACGTGATTAGTCATCAAAAATTGATTGAAAACGTTGTTGAAGCTAGAATTTTGAATGGCAAGTTCCGGAAATTAGATGTATTACTACCGCTTTTTCCTATTATTCCCACAGATGTGCCAATTGAATTCAAACGGATTCAATTTCCAATTAGATTGACATTCACAATGACAATCAATAAGTCTCAAGGCAAAACGAAGTCTGTTTATGGCTTAGATTTGGGTACACCATGTTTTTCATATGGACCATTATATGTGGCATGTTCTTGCATAGGTAAACCATCCAGTTTGTTTGTGTAGGCTAAAGATGGACCCACTAAAAATATCGTACACTCCATTGCACTAAGAAACTGATGTTTTTTTTAATTGTCATAATTTGTGATAGAGATGTAATTTGAAATTTATTAGTTAAAATAATAAAAGTACAAATAATTCAAATAATGAATATTTGGTGTTTTGTTACTTTTATAGGCCGTCATCGTCCACAGCTTTTCATTTCTCTTTTAGTCATATACCACATCCCCTCACACTTAAAATGATTTAGTTATTTTTTATTTGACTACCAAAATATTCACTAGAAATAATTTATTTGGCAAAACAACGTTTGCCGGGTCAGCTATTATATATATATAATTTTATTACGCCACACATTAATTCATTCATAGGTGTTTCCGTTACTTTGATAACCACCTGCACCAATAAAAAAAATACTAGAACATTTTTAATAAATTCTGTAACCAAGTTCTATAGGGTTAGTTTACTTCAGAAGGATTCTTTTTATTGTATATTTATTATTTTTATAAGTATCCAAACTTGTTTCTTTTTCAAAATTTTTTTTAAAAAATCAAGTTTAGAGCTAGAAAAATTCACTATAAATGTTTAAGAGTTGTATATTTTATAGAAAAATATTTATTTTTTAAATTATGCACTCCTTGACACACATACATGTTTCACATTATTATTGTGTGATTCCTTTTTCACTTTCATTTACTTAGATTAACTGCAGTTTTCTTTGCTAGACGAATTCAAACATTAAAATGTATCTTTTTTAACAAAAAGCAATGATCAACTTTTAGGAAAGAGTAATCTAGTTTATTTAGAATTTCTTAGATGAAATAAAGTTTAAAGGTTATATTTGCCATCGGCACATTACATGATAAAAAATTCTTTTACAAGGAATTGTAAAAAAAAAAAAAAAATACATGTGCTTAGTAAATTTCATGTATATAAGATAATAAAGTCATTTTTGTGTGCAATGCAAGCATATGAAATGAAATTAAAACTTCCGTATTGAAAGAACAACTTAAATCATTGTTGTGTGTTTAAATTTATTATTTAATTTAAGCTTTATTTCTATTCAACTGTCTCGAAGCTTAATGATTTCACTACAAATACTAAAATCTTTAGTTAAATAATATTTTGTAGAAGTCGATTTTAATGTCATATGTTTCAGAGAGCGTTAAAAGAAACATTTAATATACAGATATATTTGAGAAAATGTTTCAGAAGAAAATATTATTCATCGCTTAAGGGGTCTCAGAGGTGTTAACTTTTTCTGAGGAGGGCTGAAAATATAAAAAATATTCAAATACATATAACTCTTTTAAATTAAAATGAAATAATTGGAATATTTTACACATTGTATATAAAGGGATGACACATTCTTCAGTAAAGAAATAATTAATATATCTTACGGACTTTTAATTAAAACACGTTATTCTTTCTCTTATTAAATATTAAAATTCAAGATATTTCTAAATGTTTTGTTTCACTGCGAGTTTGAAACAAAATATTTAGTTACTTAATCCTTACACATCGGAATAGTATAAAAGTAGTCATTAATGTTCTTTAGTACCATTTTGAATCCCTGCTCTTAATAAGAACTTGTTAATTAGTCATTTTGCTTATTCTTCCTTTAAAATACAGATCAAAGGTCGACAGAGTGCAGAAATTTAGACAACTTTTATAAATGCATATAAAAATATTTTATGCTTAACATATTGCTATCTGGATAGAAAAAGTTTTAAGCATATCTGGAATTAGCCTGGTTTCCAAGGAAAGTATAACCTCTCCTATGACGAAATCAAACAATTAAATAAAAGTGTCATTACATCTTAGATAAATTTTTTTTTCTAAAAATTTTTTTCATGACATTTTGTGTAGTGTACAATTTGTATTAAAGGTGTCCTGAAACTCCTGGGAAATCGAACTTTACCCCGAAGCATGTTCTTTACTGCTGCCATAGCATTCTTTGTAGTGTGGTTCCCATCTGAAGCCCTATGGGAATATAGGTTCTTCTTTCCTTTTTGTCGAATTCATCTCGCTGATTCAACGTTGTGGGTCTCCACCCTTGGGAATTACTTGCATTTCCGCTTCAACACTGCCTCTTCCTTTTTTCCAAAACTTTCCGTGAAGTTTAATATTTTAGTGAACTCTATATGAGAGTTATCAGTAACTGTAATGTTTTTTGACTGTGTATGTTCTTTTCATCGACTACATGTTTCTTTCACTTTACACGATGTTATACAAATAGTTCATATCTATTTCCTAAAAAATATATAAAATATATACGTGGCTTCACTCGCATTTTTAATTTTTCTAATAATCAGGATTATTTTATTAAAATAACTGCACTTACATATAAATTAAATTTTTTCCCTTCAGACCTATTTAAGTACAGATTATATACGGACGGACAGCTTTAGTACTGAACTTCTGAACACTTCACTGTTACACAAGTCAAGCAAGAAAAAACAGAAAATAGAGTAATTGTCTTGAATATGCGAAAAAATGTGTCCTATTTTGTGCATCCCTCTTAAATCCTGTGAAATTTATCTGTGCAATCTAAATCATCGGTTACATGGTTTTTTTAAAAGCAAGAGTATTGGGAATATTTTTTTTAGTTTTGATTCCTTAAACCTTTTCTTGAGATGTCTAAACTTTACTTTGCTTCGTAGGCAGGAAGGGAGTGTTTTCCCTTTTATTATTGAAAGGAAATATGAAATAATAAGGAAATAATTAAGAGCATGTACTCTTCCTTCTTAGGAATTATAACTTTCAAATAAAAATCAATCAAAATGAAAGAGGTAATAGCAAGAAAGTCTACATATTAAGGTCAAAGGAAAAATACTCTAAAACGTTATTTAGTTATGTAAATAAAAGTGAGAATTTAATTAAAATTATTTAACATACACAACAGATTAATGTTCGAATTAGAGGGAGTTAAATGTGTGTCCCTGAGAACTAATTTATCTAACTACTTTTGGGGAAGGATTTCGAAATAGAATTTAATGCACATAATTGAAAATATAATGCCTAATTTAAAATTATGTTTTTATATCCTCAAATTAAGATATTAGTTATCTAATTCTTTTCAACATGACATTTTGTACGAATTTAACTGTTACGGATCGAAATAAAGTTTAAATAAATGTGTTAACACTTTCTTGAAAATATTTCTTTTTTAAAAAATAAATTATTAGGAAATAAATTTATTATATAATTTTTAAGACGCCATTTTAGAGAAATAAATTAAATTCACGCATTTCTGCATAAACAAAATTATAATATTAATTGCAAAATCAGCTTTACTGTTGGAAATGTATGAAAAAAATGCCCACATTTATCAAAATACATTTATATTAAAATTAAACAGAAAATTGATTTAATTTTTTCAAGTTAAGCCATTGTAAGTTAAATGAAAAATAAATGCATCGTAGCATTATGGTAGAAGTCAGAACTTAATTTTCATTGTCTATGCCTTTTTAAAGCTTTACAAATAACAAAATATCAATAGTTAATTTTAATTCAAAGTATGATTGGCATAAGAGTTCATTTTAGATGTTATATATCAGAAATATGCTCCCATACGGCTGTGGGTTATAATTAATATAACACATAACATATAAGGCCCAAATGAAAAGTGAACAAGTTAAATAAAGAGATAACATCTTTATTGAAACTCAAAAGTAATCGCCATGGGCTTTTCAGCACAGGTACCTTCGTTTCTGCACAGCAGGTCTTTGATTTAAACCGATCGTAGTCAATTTTTGGGGAAGTCCTGCACAGTTTCCTTCAATTCATCGTCCAAATGGAAGCCAAATTCTCTCTTAAGTGTAAAAAAAGTGTAGAAATCCTCTGGCTGACAAATATGGACTGTATGGAAAGTGTTCAAACTTTTTCCACTGGAATATTTTTTAAGATCATCTGGGTATTATGGGAGACGTGTAAGCGGGCACGGTCATGGACATCTGATATCGTTTTCCACCCCTTACGAAAACTTTGCCAGCCTTTCGACTTTATCATTACATGCCATACACTACAGCCATTAGCAGACACATATCCACGTTTAATTATCATTACACAATCAGAAACCGTCAGAGCACGCATTGTTTTGGCATAAAAACATCCATGTACAGCACGATTTTACTTTCTATCAATATCCTGTAACACAAACAGGTTTCACTTTTCAGCGCCGTGTGCGGTGTACTCCTCTACCATCCTATACATTCCTCTTTGAAGGTGTTGCTATAGCTGCCGTCATTCTGACGTAATTGTTCGTATCCACTTTTCAGTTCAGCAACCTTTATACAACTGAACGATTAATACATACGATTTTTTATTCAATATGTCAGTAACTAGTATTTGAATATGAACTTTTCAGTTACATTTCACTTCATTAGCTTTCAATTTTACAAGGTCCCATTAAAAATGCTTCATAACTCTAAAATGTAAATTTTTTATCATAGTTTTAAAGACAGAGAAGACGATTTTCAGAAAGAATGACTGAAAAAACCAATTTCTCTTTACAAATATAGGAAGTCAAAGCTTTCTGAAGAAGTCTCTTTGATTCATTTTTATTTATTCAGAAAAATCTAGATGTCAGTATTGAATAAAAGGTCAAAAATAAATTTTTCTTCGTTGAATTTCATGAAAAAATCCGTACTAGTCTTTTTCGATTATTTATTCAACATGTATTGTCATTTTTCATGGAATTCAACAATTTTGAGTAAAATAAGTAGAATTACATTAACTTATGTATAATCACTAAAAATGTTTTAAATATATATACAAAAGTAAATATATATTCTTAATTTAACCAAACAACTTTTTGATTAAAGTGAGATGAATTTTGTTTTTAATCCATGTGAAATGCCTTTGACTAATCTACATTTTTCTTTGTTTTGACGATCGACCTTTCCAGATAAAACATCTTCATAAAACTCACCATCGAAGCGCGAAAGTTGAAAATTTTTCTCCTGAGACTAGATTCGTAAATCTTCTAGACAGAATAAGTACTGAGATCTCAAAGAGTTATGTCGTGTAATATTTTTTCCAACATAATGTCGGCCATTTGTTACAGCGTGATTATTTTCAACAGCATGTAATGTGCCTTGCTTGTTTATTTCGATGCATTTCTTAATAAATGCACTTTTCTTTTTGTTTCTTAAGGACATTTCCTAGGTAATAATTGTGGCAGAAAGAAATTGTATTATATCATGTATTGTTTTGATTATATTATATTTATATGTATTTTAAAACTATTGCATGTCTGTTGAGTATATATCTGGATGGATAATGAGTTGTTTTTTTCTAGGGGAATTTCGTATTTTTTAAATTACTTTATTTTCCCCAAAACTGAAATAGTTTTACCAATTGTTTAAAAATTTGGAATATTTTTTCCACAGGTTAAATTTACTTCACATAAGTTTTAGTACTCAGTTTCACTACGTATAAAGGATTATAGGTATATCATTGCTTCTTAAACTTCCAATTCTTTGCCTTCCCAATTTTCAATCATAATTTTCATCGCGCTCCTCTTCCTACAAATATAATATATAGAATGTAATTAAATATAATATGGTATTTATAAGACTAAAACATGAATATAATTATAAACTATACACATTAACAAGATATTATTAAATTTGTATATGACAAGACCATGGAAGCCACTAGTGACTATTAAACATGTTCTTAACGAAGTATTGATAAATTGATTATCATATACATTGTGCACTACTAATACATTTATAAATATATTATGTCAAGGTAAATGTGACAGAATGTATCTTGTTTCTTGCTTCTTTTCAGTTAATTGATAATTTCTTAAATAATCTTGTATGTTCGACTTTTCGATATGCTCACGTCCCCCACTTAGTGTTGTGACGCCTCCCCTCTAGGTTGGCGCACCTCACAGTTTGAGAAATACTGAGCTATATAACTTCCAAATGGATTATTTATTTCATTTTTTTATTTGGTAAGATAATATTGCTTTTAGCACTTCAACTCTCACCTCATTCAATTTTGGATCAAAGTTTTACCCACTATAGAGAACTAGTAACTCATGTTTCCATTTCTAAATCAGGCACTCAAAGATCATTTAAAAAACTATTTGGGTTTGCTTTAATTTTGTTCTTGTTTATTGTATTTTTTATTTTTCAATCGATTTTAAAATCACTCAGTGGATGTTGAAACAATTGTATGCTACTACACTTTATTAGGAGTTTTTAGATGACTCAGTTGTTTTCAATAGTATTTACTTAAAAAGAAAGGATGTTGTGTGTATGTGTGAAAAAACGATGTACCATAATAATGGAACAAGCTCAGACAGACAAATTTTGGCATGTTTAAACTATACAGATATGCAGTTTAAATCAGTTGAGAGTTCTATTATTGGCTCACAAATGAAAAATCATTACATAATTGACGTGTTAGGAAATGCATTGAATCATAAATATTATTAAATAGGGTAATATATAATACTCAATTGTGAAAATACTCCCGTTTATAAGAGAAAAATTTACAAACTGAAAATATTTACTAAGCAAATTCGATTTCCTGCTCCTGTAGTTTAACAAAGAATAAAAATTGTATTTTACACAAAGAATTTGGCATCAGTGGTTGAGAATTCAGTTTGTCAACTTCTAAACGTTCCGTTAATTTATTTCTCGGAGATATGTTTATAAAATGTGTGCTTTTCGTCGCAGGCGTGAGAAAATCTTCAACATTAAGCAGATTCTTCAGTGCTTGAAAAAGAATTAGAGTTGCATAAGATAATGGACTTTCTCACGCACTTTATTTTGACTGTAGCCGACGTAGTTTACATTTCGTGTAAGCGTCATCATTTACGTACCTGTGCCGCTCTCTGAAACTTCAACATAAAAGAGAGCTTTATTTCCTTATGAATTTGAGAAATGAATCGTCTTTTCGATGCGGCAAAAGTTTGTGAGAAACTTTCTTTAAACGATTACAAATAAATTAAAGCTCTCAACAAACAGAATGGTTATACCATCGGGGTCACAAATCGAACTTATGTGTCATGTTATTTTTACTAATGCACCGCAAAAATTTTAAAATGCATTTATGATTTAGGTAATAGGAATAAATATTAAGGATTGCTAAAAATATGTTTCATATTTCATATTAAATAAAACACTCCCTTCTATTTGAAGTTTATACAGCTGTATGGTGTTAATTGTAAATTAAATGATTTCGGTTGCGCAGACAAAATTCAATACTTTTATAATTTGGTTTACACAAATTAATATACTTTATACAGACTTTAATTGAATGTCTCCTGTAATCCTTTGGAGATGCGTTTTTATTACGGCAAAAGTTATTTAAGTAGTTCTTGAAATCCAGTATTATGATCTTTTGGATCAATTATATAAATTTAAAAAGTTTTAATAAAGGTTAATAGTTGCCTCCGTGGTTATGGAAAATCATCCCTCTACGATGTAAAAATAGGAGATAACTTGCGCGCTTGTAATCGAAAAGTTTTGGAAATTGTTTCAAACGTGATCACCAAAATTTGTTAAAATAAATATTATATATTTTTAATAAATATCTTATATATTCGGATTTAGACAATAAAACAAAAAAATCTATATTATTTAATCAATTTACAGGATAATTATAGTAAAAATATATGTGTTGTAAATTTATCAATTATAAGCAAAATATTGCTGAAACTGCAAAAATTATTTTCATGTAGAAAAAATGGCAAACAAATGTATTGTATTTTTCTACCTAGCCATAACTACAAAAATTATATACATCAGGAATGTATATAAAAATAACATTGTATTAAAACTACGGTAAAAAGGAAATTTTATATATAAGCGAAAATAAATTTTATACAATATATAATTACAAAAAAATGAATTAAATTATAAAAGTTGTATATGAGACAATTAATGGAAAAAGAGCATGCCCACATTAAAAATGTATTTCCTTCAGGAAAGCTAAAAAGATGTAACAAAAAAAAAGTTTCAGACTTTTTCTAGAGTTCCACATAAACTTGCTAGAAAAAGTATGCGTTCACAATAACACTGCTTACATAAACCACGGGGGGGGGGGGGATTGAAACTGGAATTTGAATTTTTTTAAAAAATTATATTTTATTTAGTTCATTTCCTGTATTGAGAATGAGAGAGAGACAAAAGTCACTTCGGATTGCTTTCATAGTTTTTAAAATAAAGATAGGTTTGTAGCGATACTAACAAAAATCAAGTAGAAAAGTCTGCATTCAATGTTTCAGTAGTAATTATAAAAATATTTAAAAAGGATAATGAGCTATTTAATATCTGGTTGGATAGCCCCGTCTTTTGAGAACTTCCTGAAATCATTTCGGCATTGATTAGCAAGTGTAGTGGTTTCTTCTCAACGTTAATCTTCTCCCATTCGTCCTAGAAAGCTCTTCAGCATATCCTTGCTAGATATATTGTGTTGACGAATTCTATGCTCCAGTAAATCTTATAGGTGTTCTACAGGATTCAGATCAAGAGACTGCGGGGGCGTGTACAGTTGATTTGGGGTCAAATGCGGAATTTTTTTCCCCTCTAAAGGCTATTATGCTTCGTTTATCTCTGATTGTGAGTTTAGATGAACGACCCAAACGAGGTTTAGATGAGTAAACTCCTGCAAATTTAAATTTATTAATAACATGCTGGATAGATGAATACTGCTGTCCAACCGATATGGCTATATCCCGACGACCTTTCCATCTTTCCACATTTTCACTATGATTTTACGCTCACTGATATTAATTCCCTTTCTTTTATTTTTCACGTCCTTGAATAGCTTCGTATCTCACAAAAACGTAAAAGTTATTGCGTCACAATTTTCTGATGTAATGTTTGCTGATATCAAAATTTCACAGAAAAAAATAGTTGCAATTTAAAACAGTATTTCAAATAATCTATATATAATATATACTGGCAAAAGTTATTAATTCCTTGAATAAAAAGAAAATAAGCATATAAGTCCTTAAATTACTTGCAAAACCCAACTGTAAATAGAATTAAAATCTGAGCTATAAGATAATATTAATTTTCAAAAGTAATTTAAAGCAATTAAATTTACAATTTAAAATAATCAAGTCATTTATTTTAAAGAAGCAATTATGTACAGTGCCAGTTATTTATTTTATATACGATTCAAGTATAATAAAATATTTAAATTAAAATTCTTGAAAAACTCATTTATTTAACGTTTAACATTTAATAAGCATAAACGAATTATTTTTCTCATGTCCATGAAGAGTAATTAGGTACATCGGGAAAAAATTAACATGTCTTTTATGAGCCTTGGAAATTTCAGTAAAAGTTCATGTAAAACTTTTCAGTTTAATGCTATAAAAAACATTTATTTTTATAGTTTCCTGGTAGTAATAATCAATTTTTTGAATCTTTTTTTCAATTGAATCATTTTTTTTCATTTCATAAATGAAAACAGACGACAAGAAATATATATATGTGTGTGTGCATGTATGTGTAATTTTTGTATATATGTATACATGTGTGTGTACATGTATGTGTAATTTTTGTATATATGTATACATGTGTGTGTCCATGTATGTGTAATTTTTGTATATATGTATACATGTGTGTGTGTTTATATGTGCAGTGTAACATAGTTTCTAATGCATATTCAGATTAGCCGCTTAGGAAATTCTTCACGTTTCGACAAACCATATCACACAAAAGAATATCAGATAAAATATATAACTTGACTCCTTATTTTAGCGCGGTCATGCATATTACATGAAAGAAAGAAGATTTAATAAAACTTTTTGAAAAGATGGAAGTTCAAAACTGAAATTCATATCTTTGTTTTGTAAGAATGTAAATTTGAACTTTTCGCAATTTTCATACTTTCTTTGCAATTTGGGTGCTTTTAAGACTCCAAGTAAGCTTTTAAATCGTATTTCTATTTAAATATCATTTGGAACTGTGGATTTCTAGACGTAACTATTCTACCACATTCGTTATTTTATGTAAATTACTATTTTAAAATTCCATAAACGCTCACATTGCAACATTAAAGTGAATAATTTAGAATATCTTCGCATCATAAATTATAAGAATTTTCTACATATTTTAGAAAGACATATACTCCTGTCGCATAGTTTCCTATAAAATATAACGAACAAATGGAGGTTTTTATAAAACATTACTTTAATCTTCTCTTTTTTTAATTCAGAAATTGTTCGAACTTTTTATTAAGAAATCTCAGGGGTGTTAACTTTCTATGGAGGGCTGAAAATATAAACAATATTCAAATATATATAATTCTTTGAAATTAAAATTAAATAATTCGAATCTTTTACATATTATTTATAAAGAAATGAGGCTTCAGAAAACTGTAAAATGTTTAAAATGTAATCATAATTTTAAAAATTATAAACATATGAAAATAAGAAATATTGCTATAAAAATATTAATTAAGTTTTACGTTGTGCATGCTATTTTCTAAAATAGTAGTTTTAATTACTAGAAATAAGTTTATAAAGTCAAATGCATCATTATTACACTGTGGTATTTTTAAATAAACAGAATAATAAATTATACTTTTTAAAAAATAAAAAAATTATATATTCAAATTCTTTTTTTTAAAAAAATTTAATATTTTGAAATACAAAAGATATATTTTTCTTAAATTAGTAGGGCTTAATGAGTACAATGCATTTTAAAATTCTGTAAAGTTTTATACATCAAAGCTACTATTTTACAAAATAGCGTGCTCGACTCAAAAATAAGCATATGCAAATAAGAAATATGTATTACTAAATTATTCCTTATTTGCATATACTTACCATTTTTAAAATTATGATTATATTTGAAACATTTTGTACTTATTTGAAACCATAATTATTTGCAAATAATGTCTAAATGATTTGAATGATTTAATTTAAATTTAAAAGAAGTGTACCTATTTGAAAATTGTTTATATTTTCACACCCTAATTACAAGGTAAATTTTTCAAAACATATATATGCATTTAAAAAGAGAGTTTTTAAAGATGAGCTTGACTAAATATTTTAACTAATAAAAAGTATATTTTCACTTAGAACTACTAGGCAACAAAGCTACTTATAGATAGCGTGGGATCCATATGAAAACTTGCTGCAACTTAATTTTCTTAAATTAGATTTAGAATATTTAAACCTCATTTTCTGCAATATGTGTTAATTTTTTTGTAATTCATAGCTTTAAAAATTTTAAAAGTGGAAATTTACTAATAATAGATTTAACATTCTTTAAATATTATTTATCTGATTTTACATTTCTCCCAAAAAAATTATTAAGTTATAAATATTTGAATTCCATAATTATGAGCTCATAACAGTTAGTTATTTAAAGCAGAAAACGTTATTCAGAATACAGTAATTTAAACTGATTGTCCAATTTTCTATGATGAGGATGATTATCTAATTTATTGAATTATTTTCTGGTCATCATGCGGAATATTAAGCCATTTTACAGTTCAATTCAGTTTTGTCCATTGATGTCTTTTGTCACAGTTAAGAGAGTATGATTTGAGCTAAAATATCTTTTTTCATCTACTGAAGGTAAAACTACATCCTGCCTGTAATATTTTGCTCATTCTCAAACCCTCTGTAGTTGATAAAGTTACCATCTCTAGTAAATTTTACAGCTTCATAGTCTATGATGGATATTAATTGATCAATAATTTAGGACTTATCTGTAAAATATAAGACCTAAAAATAAAACATTTCTAACTAATTCTTGTTGAGTCATTTTCTTTCTTCCTTTACTTGATGAAAAACAGCTACTCTCATTGATAGCATTCGTCATTTTGATCTTTCATTGCTGATACAAAGGCTAATTCAAAATTTATGTTCAAATTTAGTAAGGATGTAGGAATACTACAGGAAACCAATTTCACATGAGAAGTATGTCTACTAATTTATGTATGGGCATGTAGAGGGCGCTGTGTGTACCCAACTAGTGTACAACGCAGCTGATCACTCGTGCATGTATGAGTGTACGAGCTGACTTACTAATAATGCGATGAATCGTTTTACACATCAAGGGTTAGCAGATACCATAAAATTCGGCGTATAATGCGCACTTGTACTTTCAAGCTGCATTTTTCTTATTTTTATGTATATTCACCGTAAAACGCACCCATACCCTTTTTCACAAAGAAATCTGAAATGTTAATATTCTATACTCTTGTAATTTGATGCAATTTATTCGAGGTATTGTCCCAGACTTTTGAAAAAATGTAGTGTATACTTCTAGAACTACAACTCTTTAATTCATAGGCTGGTCAATTCTTTTAAATAAACAATATCTCTGTATAGAAGTAAATTTTTTATGCTCATTTCGTTTGTTATTTTTAAGGCTATCGCACCCTTCTTATAACGCGCACCCTTAAATTTCGATCTTATTTTTTGTGTTAAAAGTACGAGTTATATGCTGGATTTTACGGTATGTATCTCGCATATGAGCAACTGGTGAAAGCGGTAGCCGAGCAAGGCAAGTTTACGAAGATCGATACTCCAATGTAAGAATACCGCAGTAACAAAGGTTTGCATATGTGCATCGAAATCTGCGTGAATGTGTTTCACTGCGCAACAACAAATGCAATACAGGCTGAAAACAACTGACGTGGATTGTGAACGTCGAAGAACAAGTCTTAAGTCCATCCACCTAAGCCATTGGAATTATCATCCTTGGATTTCCTTTTCTGGGGGGGGGGGCATGAAAGACCTTGTGTGCGGGAATCCGTCTATAGTGAAATGGACCTTGTTATAAGAATAATAGCCTCAGCAGGCAATGCCCCTGATATACCAGGCGTCTTTGAAAATGTAGTCAATACAACAACATTGTAAATCCTGTTTCCGAGGAAGTGTTTGCAATTTCGAGTACCTACTGTGAAACTTTCCTTTACCTTGTTGAAATAAGAGTCACATTTGTTAAAACTTAATTGTACTGTTTCCTTGTGTTCACTTTACGTGTCCATTTTATTCATGCAGATGACGTTATCGGACACACTTTCCTATGTCAAATCGCTTCCCTGGCGTATTTCCTACCTCCCCACGAAATGTGTACCATAAGTTTTGAATCACCCTTTATAACAGCTAGATCCAAATACTGCAATTGAAAATTTTATTTATCAATTAAAAATTGATTCTTAAATTTCTTAACTGCGCCATGTAGTTTTTGATTATAATTATACCTCGAATTATCGAGAATTAAACTAGCTCAATATATCTTACTTATTATTTCATGAATGCCATCTTTGATTTTGTAGTACGAATTATGAACTGAAAAATAATAAAATTTGGCATTCTTCTAAATATTATAATATGTTTTTTTAAATGTCTTTCCTTTTTATGCGGTTTTAAACAATGGGAACATATAATCATGTTTTGTAGAAATGGCAATTTCCAAGAAAAATTATAAGAATAAAAAAAACAGTCATGTCCGATGTCAATGTTTAAATCTATCTTGAATCAATAAAAGTAACATAATTTAATAATAACGCCAATGAATGATTTACCGAGCTGGCAATATAAAAGAAAATTTGATATACAAAACATGCCTAAACTACAATTAGTTTTTGTAATTGATATAGCATATGTTTCGTACTTTTTATACTTTTATGAAAAACAATGCAAATATAACTGTGTAGTTTCAATAACGCAACATATGAAACAAATTATGTAGAAAAAATACAATTATATAACATATAATATTGATTCAATTCCACTTCAACTGTGAGCATTTGCATAAATGTATATTAAGTGTATTAAAAAAACTTGTATCCATATCTGACAAAGCTAATGACCAAATGAGTTTGTTTAGTGATATTTATGCAAATTCTTATTTCTATGATATGTAGATAGGAACATAAAATCTTACAAGCATTTTTACGACATTAATGATCAATAAATCGGATTCCTAAAAATAACTCTATTCAAAGAAAAGCACTTTTTACAAATAAAATATAAATGACATCCAGGTCCTGCTTGATGATTCAAAATAAATATAAATTTACTCGCAACTGATGTATAAATAGCACGAAATAAATGGCTTCCAAAACTATCCTGCAATTTCGAACAATCAGTCGGACTCGCCGTACCGGGAAATAAAGGCATCAGTAGTTTTCCGAACAGAAAATCAACAGCATAATTCAAAAGAAAAGACATTACTATTGTCCCATGACATTAAGGGAACTTCGCAAGCAGTCAAACTGATTTACTAGATTTCTATGCATACTTTGAATCACAAAATGCATTTTTTTTTTTGCTTCTTTTTAAATCTATCGTTAAAAATTATGTGAATAACTACAACGATTCGATGAAAAAAGTTTATTTTTTATGTAACAAAACATTAAAAAAAATCTTGTGAAATGCATCTTATTCTTGGAATATCATAAATATCTTTCGATATATATGCCAAATTATATATGACGAAAATTTTACGAATAATATTAGTGTCACATAAGACTACACATGTATATACATTGTTGTACTACTGAGACTATGCTATTTTTGACCTATACTGTTTGGTTATACTTCTTGATTAACGTCTTTAGACTTATTGCAGTTTAGTGTGTATGTGTTTATTAATATATATATATATATATATATAAGACTTAATACCTAAAATGTAAACAATAATAATGAAAATAGGAAGACAGTACATAACAGGACAAAATGATAATTACCACAATAATACATTTACAAAGTAGAAGGTAACTGCTAAGATTTCAAGATGATTCAACGCAGTTTTAAGTCACAATCTCTCTCATTTTTATTTGTTTTTATTAAATAAAAAATAAAATCTAGAAGACAAAATATTAGAAATGAGTGTAACAATTTTTAGTATAAAAATGTATTTGAAAAATCAAAATCACCATGTTCTAAGAGCTTCAAAAGTGATATAATTATTAAAGTTCTTTATTTTCTCTAAAAATGCTCTCTATATATACGTTTTAATAAAGTGATTCAGTTTTCATTAAAACTGCAGCGTATTGTATCAGACTGTTCAATATTCTTGTATTTTTATTACATTGGATTTATTCCTATGTGTTTTTATTATTTTTACTAATACTGGCCCCCATCGAAAGGCAGTATATGATAATACGTTGTGGTTTCATCCCTTCCACTTCTGAAGGAGCCTGCAGACGTATTTCTGTAGGGAGACTACAATGAAGACTCACTAAAATAGATCATGTTAGAAAACAATTGCATTTTATATACCATGTATTGTTTACTCAATTTTTTTTATGGAAGACGATACAAATCTAAAAAGACATTTATGGTTTATTTTAGCTAAACAAAATCCACTATTAAAAAAAAACAAGCAACTTTTATTAAGCTTCTTACATTCAAACATTTTTTTAAATTTTAATCATTCGAATAATTCAATATCTGTTTCTTAAAATTTGAGTTCTACTTCTTTTCAAAAATGAATCACAGAAATATCAAGTTTTTTTTCGTTTTTCAATTTGAAAACATCAAACATTCTAAGTTAGGAACTGCTATGTTGAAACCTAGCCCTCCATAACCGGAAATAGGATACAAAAAAAATTTTAATGCATTAAAATGGAAGACAAAATTTTAAAAAAAAATACAAGATAATTGTGAACATGAAACATTTCAAATATTCACTTTCTCTATGAATGATATACGAACGAATTTGTTAATTAAGACCAATTTCCGCATTTAGTGTAAGTGAGTAGTGAGCATATATAAAAAGAAACACCCCAAACTCGTGTGGTGTAAAAACATTCTTTTCGTTTTGGTTTTTCCAAGGAACGAAATGAACTCCGCGATGTTTTTCCATTAGCCACCATTAATAATTAGGTACCTGCAACGTCCAAAGAAAAACTATTTCCCCAATCGAAATAAGATATGTGACCTCTCAAAAAGTCTGCTTTGATGGCAATGTAAAAGGGGTTCTTAAGCAATGATGGAACTAACTGCACGAGGATGGCACACATTAAGAGTTTGAATTATTTTAAGCTTAATTTTAATTTCTGTGATTCAAATTAAGTTGAACTAATTTTTGAATCATTACATACCAAAAGAAATGTACGTACCACACAAACATATGAGCGTTTTCATTTAACGATTTTCGCTTTTTTTTTCAAAAAAGATAAATTATTTAAGTACTCGTACTTAAAAATACAATACTCTTACATTTTATATGCAATATATTTAAATTTTAAAAAAATTTTTTTTGTTCAAAAAAAAAGGAATTTTTAAAGTTTTTAAGTGTCACATAATTTCAATCGTGTGATGAACTTAGAATCAGACATAATTTAAATTTTAAAATCTAGCATAATTAAATAGTAAAATTCAATAAAAATATTTCTTAAAATTTCAAACAATATTCCATTTTTTAACTAAATATTTAAATAAGTCTTTTGATCGGAAGGGTATTTTACGAGGGAAATTAAATTATGTTACCTTAAAACTTAACTGTAAAATAAATATTCACATATGTAGTGAGGTTTGAGCAAATGTAATTATTAACGAATATTATTTAGTATATAACTTTATCAATTAGTTCTAAACTTATTTAATCAGGAAGCGGGGGAGCTTAGTTAATGAAACGCTATCAGGGTTTTTGTTGGTTCAGATTAAATACAAGATATAAATAATTAAGAATGAACAGAAAAAAGTGAACTACTGATATTCATCATACATATTTTTCGGCTTTTCAAAATGTCATCATCTTCTATGTTTTCGATAAAGTTTATTATCTTTATTTCACTTCAATCCAGATAATGGAAATGTAGAGTAATCATTTTGAGAAAAAATTACTTCCATACTAATGTTGGAAGATGAATTTTCTACAAATATTATTCAAATTTAGAAACAACATTTACATTAAAGTGATCTTGAATAAACACAAATATAACTATAAGGTACAAGCAAAAGGAAATGTTGAAGACTGTGAAAGGTTAAACGTGCAGTTATTTTTAAACAACTGCTTTTATTTCTCAGATCTGCTGACTCTGGCAGACTGCAGAATAATGCATACGTTTAACCAAATTCAAGAGCCTTTATCTAACACTCAGATAATGATAAAAACCTCCCCTAATACACTGGTTCCCACACTAGTTCCTTTACATTTTTCAACTACGGATATTTTTAAACAGCAATGCTATTTTACATTAGTTTCGGCTACTTTACAAAGATGTTATCACATCAAAGCAGCTTTATACAGAATTGTTAGCGTTTTATTTAATGAGAGAAATATGTATTATTGTTTTATATACATTTTTATATGATCATTATCTCTCTAGATTCTTAAATATCGATCTATAATATTCCGATTCGTGTCGATCGCAGTATTACGATGATTACGCAAATATGGAATACATAGCTTCAAGAAAGAGATACCAAACTCCTTGCAGGATCTCAATGCACCCCCCCTCCCACGCTAATTTTTGAAGGAAACAATATGTCCTTACTAATATGTCAGTCTAATTGGATCGTACATCCACGTCACGGAGTTAGGAAGTAAGTTTGGTTGAAGTACAAGTATGTGTAAGGATTATGCGACGTCTTCTGGAGCAATAGAAACAAACTACACAACGACTACTATTGAAATTTTCCGGATACTGCAGAATAGAGAGGGTGACGACAGTGGTGCATTCAATGTCAAAACTGGCTACAAAAGTGACTCCAGATCGTTTCTTCAGTCCAGTCCCAGTTTTGCGTATAGTATCATGATAGACTTTTCGGGTCTAGAGACAACAAGTACAACACAAAGACCTACTTTAATTGATATTGTCATTCAGAGTACACTTGATGGAATAATATTCACATTCTAGGCCAGAACATGTTACAGATCTCAAACTCATTGATATATTCAGGTCAAAGGTTGCTGAGAGATTGGCCCGCCACCACCTTCTAGCCTCTTCAATTTAAGAAGTGTGGAATAGATTTAGAGTAATACAGAATGACATCCCCGCATGATTCCTCCCGGTCCTGTGTGACTGGATGCATAATCGGTTTAAATATATTTGATCTGATAAAAGAGGCAGCTATATTTACCAGTCTGTAAGCCTATATTTATATAAATTCCACTATGGTTCCTTTAAATTTTTATTTCAGTTGAGGGTAGCATATGTGAAAAAGGCATTTATTATTTATTTATTTTTTACATATATCTCGAAAGCTGTTGTATAAGAATTCTTTCTTCTCATTTACGGACACTAAAAATAATCTTGGTACAAACGGAAAACACAGCTAATATTTTTCAGTTTACTATTTATGTAGGAAAAAGAAAAACAATAATATTGTAAGTATACTTCTGATTTTCCTGATATATCTTGATCACCACAGAAAAATAAATAAAAATGTCTTACTTTCCAAATACAGAAACCTGCTTTTGTGTAGTAGATAGGCAAAGCATAAAAAACCGCACAAAAATATTTGAAAATTTCATTAATTCCTACGTAGAACAAACGAATTCGTCGAAATACTACATATTTTTTATGCGGTGGAGAGGACCCGCATAAAAAATGTCGCACTTAGAAAATACGCTAGTTATTTACGAAATTCATCAGAAAGTATTTACATTACAAAATAAATAGTTAAATAACCCATGAAAATATTTTTAAAATATTTAGTTTCTTGTTGTATACACACATGGAGAAATTTTCAAAATGCACATACATAATTCACTGCCACTCATCGTAATCCAAAGTGCTTAGCTTCCTGTGATGAATAAGTTCAAAATCGCTTTCATCACTTGAAGGTACAATTTCAATTGATTTATTTTGTACTACCACAAAGTAAGAGATAAATTTTTACGATTAAGGTTGGTTGGTCAGTTGCTTGTAAATGTCACGATAACCAGATATGCATGATCGAAGTGCTTTTTAAATTTTTGTATTACTTTCGAAATTGATTTCAATTTTGAAAATTCTTTCAAATTTGATAGAAAGCTGTATTTCTATATATATTTTAACTTACTCTCAAAGAATTCGGTTATTCTTGTCCGACTTCATATTCTTTTAAATTCTTGATAATGTCCCTGTTATTGAAATTTTCGTCTTCAATAAAGCGCGTGCTGCTGGAGCGTTGAGAGAAATCAAAAGAACGTGCATTGTCGGGAGACTGTTTATAACAAATGGAAACATTGTCTTGAAGTGTATATACACTCAAGGGCCAAAACATTATGACCACCTGTCAAAAACGAGTTGGCCCACCTTTGGCGCGCAACACAGGTTCAACCCGCCTTGGCATGGACGCCACAAGTCCTTGGTAAATGGCCGGAGACAGATTGTACCAGATGTTTAAGCAACGGCCACTCAAATCCGAGATATTGCGAATTGTTAATCTTTGAACTCTGAACTGCCATCCCATGACATCCCAAATGTGTTCTATTGGATTCAGATCTAGTGAGTTAAACGGCCAGGACATTAAATGGAATTAAGCATCATGTTCCTGGAACCACTCCATCTCAATTTTAGCCTTGTGACACGGGGAGTTGTCCTGTTGGAACATTCCATTTCCAGCTGGAAAAACAGAGGTCATATAAGGGTGCAACTGGTCCGCAATGATGTTCAGATACACTGTAGCATTCATGGTCTGCTCTACCACAAACACGGGTCCCAGAGACGCTCAAGAGAAAGTCCCCCAAAGTATAATACTGCCACCACCGGCCTGTATGTGATCTACTGTACATTGACGGAGCAACTGTTTACCTGGAAGACGGCATATCCTGACACAGCTATCGGCGTGACGAATGGCAAAAAGTGATACATCTGACCAGGCAATTCTCTCTCACTGATCCATGAACCAGTCGCAATGGTCTCGGGCCCAGCGCAGGCGCAGTTGGCGATGAGACTTGGTCAGCAAAGGCACACGAGTGGGACGCTTGCTGCGTAGCCCCATATCCAAAAGTGTCCGCTGAACAGTGTGCTCCGATACTATTTTTTTTGGCCCTGCATTGTATTGTGCTTTCAGCTGAGCCACTGCTTAGCTCCGTTTTTTCTTCACCATGCGAGACCGTCTCTGACGACCTTTTTCTTTGCTAGCGTGTGGACGTACAACACCATGTCGTCTACTGCTGGTTTCACCATCATTCATCCACTCTGCATAAGTACTAACAACTGTAGATCGCGAACAACCCACGAGTCGTGTAGTTTCGAAAATACTTGTTCCGAGCCTTCGAGCCATTACAATCTGCCCTCTATCAAAGTCGCTTAGATCCGCAGCCCTTCCCCTCACACGCAGAAGTAAGTAAAAAGAATGATTCTTCAGACTCTCCAGCAGCAGTTAAATACCACTTTCACCTGATCACGTGCCTTCCATGTCATCCAGGCTAATTCATTGTAAAATGTAGGAGTGGGCATAATGTGTTGGCTCTTGAGTGTATGTGCATTGCAGTGGCGTAACATACACCCCTGGCTCGCAAGGCAGAGGGGCTCAGGACTCTAGGCTGCCAAAGACCTAACTAACGTCAAGTATGTATCTACCCGATTTATAAAATATTAACAAAGGGCAAGAGTCATAACATTACAGTCAATCAAAATATGAAGGATGAGAGATTAAAGCTCGAGGAGCTAGGCACTTTGCTCACTCCCCCCTCCCCAACTACTATAAAATATTAAAGGCAAACCCGACTTTAAAGGAAGGTCCTAATATTCTCCATCGCCACTGGTACATTGATAGAAAACATTTCTGTAGCGTCAAAGCCGTTGAATATCATATACCGCATAAAGAGAGATCGCAGAGAAAAAATCGCACAAAACAAATCGAATAAAAAAAGGACCGTACAAAAACAGGTTACACTGTATACAGCGAAACAAACACATACCACGGAAATAAAAGAATGGAGGAAAAATTTTAACAATCTTTAATACCAGATTTGTATTTCCGTAAACTTCGAAACAGAAGAAATCAGTTGTAAAACTTCCAAAAACAATGGTGTCTGTTTCCAACACACCTAATTTACATTCTAATATAGAATATTAAGTGATTCAAATGGACATCTCCGGTTTTATTCAGTGCTCGGTGGTATTCAAATAAATATTATTTTTGATTTTCATTTTACTTGCTTTTTATGGCCTTAAAAAAATCTGTATAAAACAGTATTAATTTCCAAACTATTTTGCGGAATATGCTGTGAAAACTAAATCATCAAAGTTAAAGTTTTTTATATACATATATATATATTTACTGTTGTCCACACAAAACGCAACACCTTGCAGAAAGCATACAAACCATGTGGAATTTGCATCATTTGTTGGAGTTAATGAAATATGCAAATCAATAGTATTACAGCGCAGACACACATCATGCACGACCGTAGCGCAGCCACTTTCTACCACTATATAAGGGGAGATCCGATTGGCATTTTGAAGTAAAACAATTGTTTTTTTGAGAGTTTTTTTTTCTTCGCGTACGCTGTTTACCTATGCCTCGTGGAAGACAGTGAGCGTCTTTGGACTATGTTTCTGAATTCGACCGAGGAAGAATAGCAGCCTATAGGGATTACGGATTATCCTTCAGAGAAATCAGTTAATGTTTTGAATGAAACCAAGAAATTAGTATGTGGATTTGTTATCGCTAGATGTAGGAAGCAATGACGGACCGACGCACAGTGGGCAGTTTCCCCGATTTGGAGCGCGGGAATTATTTTATGGCTTTAAAGTCTTCATAATTATATCTAATGATCAAAAAGCATAGCAATTAATGTAAATTGAGTATTTCTGCTGTTTTTTTTACCAGGAAATAAGGTTAATACGGTCTTAACTAATTAAGGTCAAGTTAGAATTTGATCAAAGATAAATTATTACTAAATGGAGCTAGTTTTTCAACAAGGATCTAAGGGTATTAACAGCAGCAGTAAATTGACACGTAGGAGAATATATACAAGAAAAAATGTGGCAAGTTAAAAAAAATTAAATTTTAACTGATTAAACAAATACAATCAAAAATAACATTGCACATAAACAATAGAAAATAGTAGGTAATGTTTAAAATGACTTGGCACCCTTTGAGCATTTTTCTATTTATGCATTTAAAAATTATATTTTAGCATTTCATATAATGCTTCTATTTAAGAAAATGATATGAGATACAACTTTACACATATTATTCACAAAATTTTACAAATTTAATTTTTTTTTAAGTAATTGGAAATTTTTTAAATTTTACTCTTTTTTGTTAATTAATTATTTGACTTGAAATTTTTGAAATATTTCTAATGATCTTTTAAACACATTTAGAGAGATCGATTTTTTTTTTTACAATAACTTAATTAGTTTTGGAGAAAAAAGTAATAAAATGTTAATATATATGATGCAATCCAACCAAAAGCCTAATATCTCCCACATTTCAATTTAAAAAAAATATATTCAATTTACAGCAGAACTGATCCTTAGTTTAGTTAGATGCATTACATATAAGACACAGGGAAAAAATGGAAGTGATTGGTAAATAATTGTGGAAGAAGAAGTATTTTGAATGCAAAAAAAAAAAACACAAACTGAGTAAAACCATTTTAAAGTTTATAATTCTGAAAAAAATAATTATTATAAGCTTAAATAAACATAAAATACCACACTAAAATATTATCTATATATTTTCCTAAAAAAATAAAGTATAATATATATATATCTTATTCCCGACAACCACGTATCATTGGACTTGGAGAAGAATTTTTCATTTCTATGGCACTACATCCATTTTCCCTCTACAAACAAGCAAAAGTATTTAACAATTTTTCTAAATTTTAATTACTGCTGGCCCTCATATTTATCAAAGTCTATAGTAGTCCTAACTATACTCAAAAAAGCATTAGTTTTGCGCTTGGAATCATGCTATTTCTTCCACACATTGAACAAGGCACACCGAGTAATACCATCGGTCAACGCTGGAAAAAAAATAAAAACTTTGGGGATTACAGGAAGTAGTAGCTAAATCTGGTATTAAATTAGAGGTATATATCTACTCTATGTGAATCAACTGTTACTGTGATCAATCCGAATCAATCCCAAAAGTTCTAGTCGTCCATTAAACACAAAAAACCGACATACGTTAGTAGGAGTTGCATGATGTGCTAAATGTTATGTTTTTACAATTTTTTAATCAAACTTGAAACTGATTTGAAAGTCAAATCAAGAAATTACTTGCCCATGGTATGTATTTTTAAAAACAAAAAAACAAAAAACAGCTAAAATTTGCAAAATTTTTTTCAATCGAAACGATAGAACTTTCAACTGGAAAATGAAGCTCGCAAGTGTTTCTTGTAGTAAGAGCAAACCTGATCTAAGCCGAAGATTGTTGAAGATTTCCGTTTGCGTATTGTCGAAAACTGTTTACCACTTGGATAGGGAACTCAAGAGGACCATAAATTGTGGGCTGTTTTTTTTTTCGCGCAATTTCATTTTTTGGGTTTCCGTGCGCCAGATCGGGAAAGTTGCCCACTGTTTAAAGGGGGCGATAGCACCCACCTCATTACACCACTGCCCGTGATGACTGGTAGAATGTGGGCATGACAGTAATGGATTGCACAGCCATGTCACGAATAATAGCACAACAGATTCAGTCTGTTACTCATCATTCTGTGTATGTTCGTACCATTCAACGCCGTTTGCCGCGGAGTGGAATACCAGCAAAGTGTCAATTTCTTTTTTTGCACTTTACTTGAAACCACAGGCTTCTGCGCCGCAAATGGTGCGATGAACAGTGGACATGGACAACGGAACCGATATTTTGTTTACTGACGAATCCTACTTCTGCCTGCAACATCACGACGGTCTGATTCGAGTTTGGAGACACCGTGGAAAAAGGCTGCTGAACTGTTGCGTTATGCATCGCCACACTTGTCCTGCACCCGGCATCATGGTTTGGGATGGTATTGTATTTCAATTCCACAGCCCTCTAGTACGCATCGTGATACACTTAACAGCCAGCGTTTTAGATCAAAACATTTAGCATTCAAGAGCAAAAATTTTAGAGTGGTTCAATATTTATTTCAATAATTTTATTATAAAGCATTTTAATAATGTGAATTTCATATATTGCAATGTTCAAGGTTATTTTTATTTTTAAGAGTAGCTATATAAAAGAAAAATAATTTTTTAAAATTTAAAATTATACTTCAATCAAAATCTTTTTGTGTTAATACAAAACAGAACATCTTTAGAATATATAAAAAAAAAATGCCTTAATGAAGATCCATGTAAAAAACAGTATACTTGGTCAACAAAGATTACATTAATTGTGCAAACGTCAGCAGCTTACTTTCATTGGTTTATAATACATAAGAAACTGAAGCGTTTTTCGCCATATAACTAATTATTCCTTCATTCAAATATCATATTTTGGGGTAAGAAGGTGGAATAAATTTTTTTCTCTTTATTATGTAGTTACTAAACTACTTGAATTGAAAAAAAAATTCAAAATAAAAATATTTGTGCGTAATAAGATTATTTTGAGAAGGAAAAAATAAACATGAGTGAAAATTGTGAAAGAATATTAATTACTGGAGCTTTAGTTCCAGAGAAAAATGGAGACTACGTATAATTATTAAATTTTGTGCGTAGAATAATGTTAAAGCCTTAAAATTACGTGAAAAAAATTAAGAGCTTAAAACAAATTTTAAATACAGATTTTCAAATGAAGGAACTTTCGATTAAGAAAAGTCATAATATTCATATTTATTTTTTGTTAAATTGAACTATCAACGTACAATCTTTCAGCCTTTGATATAAATTAATTATAACTTTGAACTTGAAAAAATTATTTACACATAATGGAAAGCTTTAAAACAGGAAGTAGCTAACTGTGTGAACACTGAAAGTACTATTATGGTTTCAACTTTTGTTATATAATAAATGATATATAAATTGAATATTAAACGTTTATTATGAAATTACGTTTGAATCAATATGAATATAAAATTAAAAACGAATGAAAATCAAATTATTTTTATTATGTTCCTTTATTTATTTATCTTCTTTCTTTACTGCCACTAAAAATACCAAAAAACTTTCCTTCCTACAAACTAATTTTTATTTTAATAGTGTTTCACTTCATAAATCCCTCAGAATTTTTGCTTTTTAAGTATTTATATTGTTTTGTTTAAAAGTAATAGCGGATTGTGTGAAGTAAAGATGAAATGAATAATGGGCATACAATTTTATTCGTCCCAGTAAAGCATTCCATGAGAATTAAACATGAGTTCGTAACTTCAATTTACTTTAAAACTTATGATGTTTATACATAAACAGTTCCAAATGAAACACTTTTTTTAAAGCAAGTAAAAATATATTAAAATTGTTTAAATAAAAATGTTGTTTTCACTGCTGTTATAAGAAACTCACAAGGAAACATGCGAAAAGTTTGAAGATATTATGTATCGTATTTTCAAATTCTGAAAAGGCCTTTCATTTAAATATGCTTGAAAAGAAATATATACATTAAAAATAAATTGATTAAAGATACGTGACCAAAAGCAATAGGAATATGATATTTTCTAAGTCATAAGTAATATCCTCAAAGTATTGACTCTTTCAGTGTATCAGATTTTTCAAAAACATATCAAAGACGGAATCAAATGGTTTTATTGTACTCTTTTGGTTTCAGAAATAAAATTATCTAGCATCAGGGGAAGATTAAAATCTATATTATAATGGCAGAATAATATATATATATACTACCTTTTTCTACTTACACTATCATGCTTACATGAATGCATTGCGAAAAATGTTGAAATATAACACGGAATTAGTAAATAAACTTTATTTACATGGGTATATTTAGAAAATAGTCAGGTCTCAAAATTGGATTACGTTTTAAAAATTCTTTGTAAAGAATTCTTTTTTAAAAGTGTAGAATTTTCAATATATATTTCTATTCTATGCTTTAAGATTATCTCATTCCGTTCAAAAACTTTTTTTATAGAGCTTTCCTGTTTATTTGTGTATAATCCTGTATTAAAAATTATGAAATAATCATTGTATAGCTTGCATAATTTTTCTGATTTTCTGAATGTAAACAAATATTTTTTGTAATTGTTTATTCGATAGTCTTACATTGACGTGCACAAAATTTTGAATTTAGTTTAAGTTTTGATTCGACGCATTTTGAGATATAATTATAGGTAATCGGAATTTATATATTCATATACAGTTATAAATACATATATCTACACTGTTCGTTTAATGCAATATATAAAATAATGAATGATATAATCCTCACTTATATATTCCAATGATATTTATTCAGTTTTAAAATTCGTTTTGTAGAACAATATTAAGTAAAATTAACTGTAAACAAGCACAAAGTTCTATTCGTAAATTTTTAGAAAAATGCATGCTTTGAAATCATGTTTTATTGAAAATATATGGGTTTGTAATTTTTCTTCTGTCGTTTAGTTCTTACTACTTTCAAATAAATTAACATGTAAATAATCAATTTTTTCTTTATGACAGATTAAATCAAAATGCATTCAAAAAACAGAGAATCGATAATTGAATAAAAAAATTGTAAACAAATTTGTTTCCTAATACAAATAGATAAATTTAAATCTTCCTCCTCAATCAGTTTAGGATTAAGCAAACAAATGTTTCAGAGAAATTCATAATGATATGAATTTTAAACTTTTTATTTTTATTTTCTTTTAACTCACAACTGGATTGTGTATTTGACCGAATTGATTATTTTAAATAACTGAGTCGACTTTGTTTGTACCATTCATGTGATTTAAATCAAATTCACTGTAAAGTAATCAGTTTTGAATGCTGATTACTAAATCAAAACTTTAATTAATATGTTTTTAGAATGAAACGACTTCTTTGTTGTTCATAAAGAACTAATGACTTCAAAACGACTTTGGCATCTCAATAGAAAAAATTAAAATAAACAAACAATAATAGATGCCATAGAAACGGAAAAAAGAACATTTTTCTCTTTTTATATCACTTTGTTTTGCTATTTTCAGTAAAGACTAAAAAATAGGAAAAATGTGTTGACCGCAGTGAAAACTTGTTGAATTTGGAGTCAAGTTTACACGTGACAGAAATAAAATATTAGCTATTTCTTAATTATATTTTTTTTTCTGACACATCTGCAGTTTGAAGTGAATCTTTAATGAACATAAATTTTTCCAACATATTGTCAGGTAGCTTTTATTTCTATGCTTAAAACATCATATATTTCAAATGAAACACTTTTATCAGAACACATTTACAAACTAAAATTTGAGTTTTTTTACGTTCATGATTAGATTTGATTTTTTTATATTTAAAAAGGCATGTACTGGCAACTATAACTTTTCCTAAGTTTCTAGTAGTTTTGATCTTTATGATTTTTTTTTGCAAAATCATCTTTGAACGAATATAATATATATATATTAATATAATATATATAATAAGTTGGAATATTTTAAAATACCTACCTTCATGAACAATATATTTCACTATTTTGATATTGCCTGTTTTATATTGGAAATAAAATATTACATACAGCTTACATAATTTGTAAAATCCTTTCTAAAAATAAAAAAAATGATGCATAGAAATTTTAATATAATTTTACAGATTTGTAGGATTTATAAATGAAATGAGAAACATCATCCATTCATTCGATTTACAAAACCAAATTTTAAAATTTGCTACTGACGTAAACCTCCGATTCAAATTTTCCTGGATATATTTGGATCCAAGGATTCCCCAAATGTAGACGATCAATCATTAGATGGGATAGTGGTATTTTTGTTCGTTCGTCTTTGTCTTTTATTATACATGTGCATGTTACCAAAAAGTTTAAATATTGCTACAGACACTTCCAATAGCTACACTTTTCTTGTATTTCATTTTATTCTATTTTACTTTTATTTATCTTAACTTTCATATTTTCAGTATAATACTTGTTATATATGAAATTTGTTCTCTTCGAAAATTTTCGTTCGAATGTAGTGAAACAACTACTAAATATTTTAAGGATTTTGTTTTTTGTTTTACTTTAAATATTATAGTAATAGTGGGTGATGTTGTACCAAAAAAATGACGTTTATTTAACAAGAAAGTTTGTTATAAGAGTCTCTGTGTTCATTTCAATGTAAAATATTGTTTCGTGGTTCGATAGTATGCTTGTGTATACTCTCTCATCTGGGAATTATTCTAATAAACATGAAAAAGTTTTGACATATATTTTTACATTACACAACACACAAATATATGCTCAGTTTTATGGAATTTTTGATAAAGTACGGTTATAAGAAGATTTCAGTACTTACGCCTATTGTTTAGCATTTAATTGATTTTTTAAAGCAAACATATTAAGCCCCTTTTTATTCAAAATACTACTGTATCAGTCAAAAATCTCTGACTCCTTGTGATAATTATATTTACTTAATGAGTTGCAACTAATGCCAAATGAAATACATTTCTACATGCATATTTCTGCTAAGACTAATATTATAATTAATCAACGCGCGCAGATTTGACACTAAAAATTGCAATAGTCTTTAAGAAAAGTAAAAGTTGTGCACTTTAATTTACATGTACGGGAAAAATGTAGCGTTTAAAAATTACTCAAACTTTTCTTAATATAATAAAATTAATTATTGGAAAACTACTTTATTAAACTGCTGTTTATAAGAAATGCAACGCCATAAAGAATTAATCCGAGTGAAATAAAATGTGTAGCAAATATCACTTATAGGTTGTTATGCATAGCAATAATGTTTCAGAGCAACCATGCAAGCGTGATGTGAGCTGGGCCCTCTCTCTGATGATAAAAGCGTGTAAATAGTGGGATGCAAGGGGTGTCTATTGGTTAACGTTTAGTGGGACCTAAGTAGGCCTCCACAAGAAATAGGGCGAATTTAAACAACTTACGGATTTTGAACGGGGGAGAATCATCGACCTACGTGATGGAGGATTTTTGTGTTTCACAATAACAGCTCGTGTGCATCAGAACATTTTCACAGTCCATCCTTCTCACGGAAAACCATTTACGACTGCGACTGCAATGGGTTCATGAACACATAACCTGGCTGACTGATTGGTAACAAATTATTTTTCAGATAAATCCTGCTTTAATATATGTAACCATTATAGCTGCATTCGTGTTAGTGCTATATGAGGCGACATAGTGGCCGAAAACCCGGAGTCATAGTCTGGAGGTTGATTTCGTTTCCTGGACGATTTTAGTTGCTAAGAATTGAAATCAGTCTGAATAGAAATAGGTCCATGAAATACTAGAGCCTGAAATCATTCTCTTTCTCTGGAGCTAAAGGATAATTAGTACTGGAAGGAATGCTCAAGAGATATTTTTTCAGCCCAGCACATGCTACTTCTTTCTTAGCCTGCTTATTCACCGGATATATCGCATATTGAATATATACACGGTATTTGGTTGGTCGGTGTCTAGTATATGATCCATGTCCTACAGTTGCAGAAGTTGAACTTTGGGTGCGCCTTCAAACAATATATCGAGGTATCTTCCACAAGCAGACATTCAACATCTATTTGACTCTATGCCACGCCCTAAAGCAGCACTCATGCATTGCGTGTGGCTACGCCAAACACTATTTTCGACCTTTAACCTTTACAACCGGGTGGTACATACGCTGTACAAGAAATTTTTTGCCCCTTAATTCGGCTATGGTGCAGCGTGTGTCGCGAGCTATCTAGAAACAGTTTTCCCCTTTTTTTCCAACAGACACATATATTTTTCAAACAGACATTTCAAAAGCATTGCTTACAAGAACTTTTTCAATTTCAGATGTAAGTTTCACTTAAAAATAAAATATTGAAAATTAAAATTAAAAACAATTAAAACATTGGTTTTCTTTAAGATTAAAGATTCATAAAAAAGATTTTCATATCAGAAAGTGTTATATTGTATTTTCATTGGAAAACATGAAATAATTGAAAGATTTTTCTTTATCTGTTGTACTTAAGATTTACTCAGTAGCTCTCAAACGTGTTGAATTAAGTTTAAATCATTTTTGAAATCTCATTTGACAATATTTAATCACAAAAGCACCGTGGTAGACGAGCAGTGATGCCACAAACGCGTAGCCGGCATTGAAACGTTAGTTCGAGTCCCGTTCAATTGAAAACTGGCTATTAAATCCGTCGAGTTTCGAAGTCCTCATGTTGTTGTGGTGTGGAATTTTCATGAGTGGGAGTGGTTCTTACTACTTGAATGAAGTTCAGATTTATGGCATTACATTGAATATACCATTATGTATTACATTTCATTTAACTCTGATTACTCCTTTATAGCGTTGCATTTTTTAAAAACAGCAGTTTAAATAATATAGTTATTTATCCTCAAAGATTAAATGTTGTACCCAGGTAGATAAATTTTCTAAGCAAAATTATCAATATTTATACAATAATGATGACTTTATTAAAACTAATAAAACACTAGGTGGACCAGAATTAAAATAATATGTGAATAAAATGCTAATGTTAAAAATAATTTTTATAAATTTTTTAAAGATAAAATACAGAATATAATTTTAATATTAAATAATTTAAAATACTTTGCACTTCTTCAAGTTTGTACTAAATAAAAAGTAACTAGGTATTACAGACGAGTACGTAAATGAATGTAAATTTAAAGTGTGATATGCATTACACATATTTGAAAGGTCTTCACAATTTATTTAAAACATGAAAATACTAGCTGGGTATTTTGCTGAACGCATGATGTTGCACGAACATATACGGTTTACGCGTTCAATGTATTAAAATCATTTTAAGACTCTTACTCCTTGATATAAAAAATGTAAACAGGTACACAAATATACAAAGAATTCAAAGTAAAAATTTTACTGCTGTTGCTTTTAAATTAAGTAAGAACCATTTAAATTTGGTGTTAAAAAAGTTCATTTTTCTTGTCGCAGACGTGCCAGTTACCTTAAAACACGTTCCTCATTTTATGAAAATAACATATCTGAAAATGTTATTCATTTTAATACACATAAGTTCCTAAAGTAAATTATTCCAGTATTCTAAGAAAAATTAACTTGTATTATAACAGTAGTTATTATCAACAAAATAAAGGCTTATTTTTCGAAACGGTCAAGCTAGTATTTGTCTAGTTACTTTATAATCACAGTTTTTTGAAAATACTTGTATAAACTGTACTCTCTCTCCACTGGTAGAAGGCATTTTAAATCGACTTAACCGTACCTATCATTTCTGTTATCACATACTCCTCTGCAATAATCCACTGAATCTTACGATTGTCTTACTTAGAGAATAACCAATTTTTTGCTGAAATTTGTTCAATATCTTTGGTCTACTGAATCACTCATCTCCAAAAAAATAATTCGGTAGCCAGCAGATAGCGACATGAACACTCAGATTTGGAACAAAAAATATAGCAGGGGCATTAAGCTGTCTGCTTCCATTGTGTGAAGTGGCGCTCCCCTTGCATCATTATTGTTTGCAAAAATATATTCAGCTTCACAATAGACAACTCTTGTATATGTACTATATATAATATATGTACATGTATGTGTGCTTTTATTGGATGCATGTATTGAAAGAAAAAATTCTGTCAAATAAGCTGGAATTTAGAATTAAGAATTCGTTTCATGAATAAAAGTAAGTAAATTTATTGTCCGAAAGATTTTCAAATTGATGTTCTCTGTTGTTGCAAAAGTCATTCGCTAGCAATATATATATATATATATATATATATATATATATATTTAAGTTAATCCCATTCCGAAAATAACTTATTTATTGTTATAAAGAAAGACTTTTTGTTGGCGAAGTAGAATTATTCGAGGTAACATAATAATTATGAAGCATATAATTTTATATATGATGTTAATAATAAATACATAATAATTCAATAACCAGATATTTGTTTTAATTTTTTGTCTACGTTTAATACTTCTGAAAAATCTACATCTTCTTTCCTTTCTCTATTTTCTCGTAATGTAATTAATGTTTCATAATACTTGTAAAATATTTATGAATGTATTGTAATTTTCAATTCATTTTAAATGCATTTAAATAGTTGCCTAAATATAAAATTATGCAATACTTCCATGGGTTTTAGTAAAGAGACATAATCTGCTTATAACTATAATCTAATTGAACAGTTATTTGAATTTTTTTATTTAAATTTAAAATAGAATAATTTATTTCAAATTAAGGATTAAAAAAAGTCACACGAAAAATATGTTTACTAGGAAAACAATATCTAGATACATTACCTTTTCTTCAAAAACTATTATAAATATCAATGTTTCACTAATTTAACTAACGATATTCATTTTCATATCTGGAAACATTTTTAAACATAATAATGGCAGTTTGAATATTTTTTTTCAAGTTTCTAATTTATTATGCTTAATAACTATACAAAAAAGCTGAAATTATTAGTTTTAGGAAAAAACATT